>JAQQSZ010010987.1:0-12365 GCA_028646595.1 Phalanger gymnotis
TTGAAAGTAGGGATTGTTTCATTCTTTGCATTTGTATCCCCAGTGCCTAGCATGGTGCCTGGCACATGGTAGGTATTTAATAAATATTTGTTAATTGATTGATTCAAATATTCAAAGATAGCTACCATATCATTCCAAGTGCTCTCTTCTCCAGGTTAAACATTCCCAATTCTTTCAGCTTATCCTTGTGTATTATAGTATGATTTTGAAGTCTTTCACCATCCTGCTTACCCTCTGTGGTAGCAATTTAGATTTGAAGATCTTTCCCACCCATTAATAGTCTGTGTGACTTGCTTATGTCACAGGAAGCCTAAGTTACATCGTGGGAGGAGCTTCCTGACAGGAAAAGGAAGTTATGTCACAGAAAATGCAGAGAGAGAGAGAGAGAGAGAGACAGCGAGAGAGAGAGAGAGAGAGAGAGAGAGAGAGAGAGAGAGAGAGAGAGCGAGCAGTTGTGGCTGCTGATGGCCGCCCTTGTAATAATGAGAACTGAACAGGCTGACTTAGCTGTACTGTGACTTTGTTTTGGGGAAGACCCCAGAGAGGGGGTCAGAGAGGTCCATGTTGTGATATTGTGTGTGGAATGTTTTACTGCTGTGGTAGACTGGATAAATAGCTTGTGGGATATGGTCCTCTGGTGTCTGAATAAATGGTTCACTTCTTCTACCTTCTATGTGGAGAGTCTCGTATACTTTGCAATACAGAACCACATAGGCATTTTGACAATTATCATCTACATTGTGTTTATTGTCTTACTGATACACCCTCCTCTGAACATTATCCAATTCGGCCAACTTGGTAATGCCAAGAAATGAACACAATGAACTTTATGCAGCTAGAACTCAACTCAATGCTCCAGATGTAGTCCAGAGTATTTATTTTAGCTCTATGAAGTGTGGCAACAATTAAACTTATATATCTTGTTGCCGGGACTATACTCTGGGCCCCCTCCTCTAACTCCTCCCATTTACAAACTGGATTCTCTGAGGGTACTGACTACTGCTCCCTTTAAGGTCCTCGGAGCAAGCCTGAGAAAAATGGAGCTTTTCTAGAATTGTCTTTCAAGGGCCACTTTACCTTACTCAAAGTGAGAACCTGAAAAGACCTTGGCCTGAAAGGGCCAGGGTCTCTCAATGCATCCTGGGTGCATGAATAGCAGGCCACTGGACCCAGATGACTCTGGAGGAGAAAGTGAGGCTGGTGACCTTGCACACTCCTCCCTCAATCAAATCAAAGTCAACTGCAAGTCATGTCACCATTTCCCTGATGTCGTGGTCCTCTTCAAGAACAAAGGACAAACACACAACAACAATCTGGTGTGGGCTGAGATGGTATATATAGTAGGAACAGTTGGCACAAAGAACAATCCCACAAAAGTCTGGGGCATACTCTTCCACAAATAGACAAGGTCTGTGGGGAGAATGGACACAAACTTAAAATTCAGCCATGGTATAGTGTATGTGTAAAGGTATACTGGTAGGCAAGGTCACTTCCTGGTTATTATAATTTGCTTTTTCTCTTCATGATTCCTCATGAAGTTTTTCTAAGGTCTAGCTCTTTTCTGGGCTCTGAGGGTCAGTGTCCTTGTAGGGTACCAAAGGGGAAGTTGCCTTTCTTCAACTCGTCTCCCAGCTCCAGGCTGCCCTGGGGACGCTGCTGCTGGCTCTGCTTGCTGGTGGGATCACTCGCTTGGCTCCGATAGCTCTCCCAAATTCACGTGGTGGTCTGCTGAGGTTGGGAGAAGAGATGTGGACTCTCTCTTCCCTAACCCCCAGGTTATTCCTTCTCAAGGGCTGGGCTAGTGCTGCCCTACCCCTACACTTTTCTGCTATTGGAATACAGGATTCCACACTGGCTTTATGTTTTATCCAAGCCCTAAAGGGCATAATTGATCCTCATCAATTAACTATACATTTCTTCTGTGCCATCTTTGCTCTCATCCAATAATCAAAGCTCTTTATGCCTCCCAAATTGATTAAGAACTTGTTTGCTTTTTTTTTTCCCAGTTGCCTGATTCTTCATGCCTGATTCTTCATGACCCCATTTGGGTTTTCTTGACAAAGGTGCTGGAGTAGTTTGTCATTTCCTTCTCCAGCTTATTTTGCTGAGGAAACTGAGGCCAACAGGGTTAAGTGACTTGCCCAGGGTCACACAGCTAGTAAGTGATTGAGGCTGGATTTGGACTCGAGAAGATGAGTCTTCTTGACTCCAGGTCCGGCAATCTATCCACTGCACCACCTACTTGCCCTGTTTGCTTTTAGTTTCACCTTTGACTAATTGAATCATTGGAAAAGTCTAGGCTTTCTGTGTTTACAGCAATTAGGGTGAAATTTCTACCCCTACCCTTACAGTGTATTGCTTAATTTCTGAAACAGCACTTCCTTAAATTTCAAGTTACTTCTTTAAAAAAAAAAGATAAAGCCTAAGATTGAAATATTGTCAAATCAGGCTGTGACCTAGAAAAAGAGATCATTTGGCTAGGTTGTGTTCTGACTGAGGTCCCAGATAAGCCCTAAGGTAAGAAAATATTGCCATCTTCATAGGTGTCCTTCCATTGCAGATTTTCTTCTAGAGGATTGTTATTATATTGTTCACCGCTGCAGAAGTCTCATCTTTTTAATACCACTGTACTCCGTGTTTATGACCATGAAATAAAGAGCTGTGAAAAATGTGACCTGAAATAAGAAATACTACAATCTAGAATAGAAAAAGCTTTATGTAACCTAAAGGCCAATGAAATGACTTGAGGGGTCATTTTATATCTCTTGGCTCATAGTCTCTACCCAAGAAATTTGGGAAAATGTATGCATTTAACCCCCTAAAATGCCATGAGTAATTCCCCATTAATAAGCACACATTTTACAACATTACAGAGTTTATTTATTAAAGATAAGTTAGTTTTATTAACAAGAGAAAAACAAAATAGAAATCTGAGGGTGGATAACCATTAACCCTAAAGATGTATGTAGTTACCCAAGGACACTCACAATTCTGAATATGAGGCCTCCCTTTGGTAGAGCTCCTTCCCCATCATACCTTTCTTGGTCCTTGGCTACCAGTCTGCTCAAAGGAGAGGAGAGAGGCAACAGTTGTTCCTTTCTTGATTCTCTTGAATTTATCCAATATATATATACATATATATATATATTTACCACCTAGCTAATATTGTATCTTTTTCTTGTATCTAGTTATTTGTATGTTGTTTCCCTATTAGACTGTAAGCTCCCAGAGAGCAGGGACAGTCTGTTGCTTTTCTTTATATCCCCAGGGCTTAGCATAGTGCCTGGCAAATGGTAGTGCTTAATAAATGTTGATTGACTTCCTTTCCCACTAATCCCCATGACTTCATTGAACAGTCACTGTGTGCCCCCTCCCTGCCCCCCCTCCCGCCCCCCACTACTGCCCCAATATCCCAGGCTAGGCAGGATAGGTTTTTGTGGAATTTTTCAGTCTTTTGATGGCACTTTCCTTGTGGGAAATGAAGGCAAGAAATCTCTCTTCACAATTCTTCTCCCTTTGTTGCCACCACTCCCTCTCCTTCCACCCTTTTCCCAAACTGGGACACTTCTTCTGCCTTCTCCAATCTCTCCCTCTCTGACTCCCCCTTTCCTGCCCCCCCAAGTCCAATTATGAGCCCCATCCATGAGCATTTGTATCCTTGGGTAGGGTGGTAGGAACCAGTTTATTTTCCCTAGATGTTGTCATTTGTCCTTCGTTTTCAAAGAGGACCATGACATCAGGCAGGTGATGTCCTCACTTGCAAGTGAATTGGATTTAAGTGAAGGATGGCTGTGCAAAGTCACCAGCCTCACTCCCTCCTCTGAAGCCATCTGGGCCCAGCGGCAGGATGCATATCAGGCCGACTGGAGATAGCCCCAGATGCACCCAGTCTAGGATTTTCCCTAGTTATTCAAATGGGAAAGGAAAGGGAAAGTAGCAAATCCAGTAACCCTTGTGACCTAAGGGATCCCAAACCCTTTTTTGCTTCACTAAAAAGTAGCCCAGGCCTTATTTGACACCGGGGCAGAGTGTCACTGAAATGAAACTTCTTGAAATTCTGAGACAGAATCCAAATAGAACCTGGACCTTTGTGTCATTGGAGCAGCTCACTATGTCCAGGATGCAAATGATGGTATAGGTACAGTCTCAGGTAAAACTTTCACTGGAGGTGCGCCCCACATATGTCAATGCCAGAGTCCCCTTGGCTGTGAGGGAGAAAAGCAATTCCCTCCTTACCTGGCATGGCCTTTGATCTTGGCTCCAGAAAAATCAACCATTAAGAAAGAAAACAAGGCCCTGGTTATCTTCCAGCTCTCTTGTAAAAGTTTCTTCCCTTTCTCTAAGGCAGCCTTCCCAAGCCTTCTAGGTAGCCTGGGGACCAGGGAGAGGGAAGGCCAGGGACCTCTCCTAGGGATGCAGCATACTGTTCGGTGGTCCATCCAGGAAAAGAAGCAAAGAGATATATGGACCACCCCAGGCCCTGCTGTTCCTGCGTTTCAGAGAATCTCTCCAGCCTACATTTGGGAGAACAAGAATAACTTTAATCCTGGTATAAGTGCTTAGCAATTTAATAAGTAAAATCACTAACTGAATTTTGCTTCCTCTCTTCTACAACAAGGACGATTGAGCTATTGTGTCCTAAAGGACTGGCTTTGCTTTGATCACAAGGTTGGGCAGATCAAGATACATATTTTATGGAGCTGAGCTCTTATTTACTTAGGAATTTTGAAACAGAGTATTTGTAAACTGGGGTCTATCTGCATTATACTATCAGCCAGTAAAGGTTTTGTTAAATTCCTACTACGTACCAATGGGGCAGCTAGGTGGTACAGTGTATAGAGTGCCTGGCCTGGAGTTAGGAAGACTCGACTACTTGAGTTGGTAGTCCTTTGTTCTCAAAGAGGACCAATGACATCACAGGTGATGTCTTGATTTACCCGTGAATTGGATTTAAGTGAGGCAGAGCGGTGCAAAGCCATCAGCCTCCCTCTCTCCTCTAGAGTCATCAAAGTCCAGTGGCAAGACAAAAGTAAAATCCAGCCTTACATACTTAATAGCTATGTGACCCTGGGCGTGTCCCCAGACCCTCTTGGCCTCAGTTTCCTCATCTGTAAAATGAGCTGGAGAAGGAAATGGCAAACCCCTCCAGTACCTTTGCCAAGAAAACCCCAAATGAGGTCACAAAGAGTTGGACAGGACTGAAACGACTGAATAACAACCACCACAAAGCTGGTAGGCTCCTGAGGAACAAACAGGATAAACAAAAATCACCTTCACTTTCAAGTGACTTGTCTTCTAAAGGGAGAGATAGCAAGGACATACACAGAATAAATATGAAAAGAATAAATGCAAGTAAAGGCATTAAATATAGGACAGTCTAACAAAAAAATAAGATAGTTTGACAAAATTGCTCTCCTATAGCTACGTCAAGAAGAAACCCTGAGTAATTTGAGTTATCCCACTTAATAGCCCTATAGGAACCATTAGGAACTAGGAGATAATAGGGAGAGGCTGGAATGCTCTTCTGAGAAACTGAGGGTATAAGGAAAGGTTCCTTATCTTGTAGTAATTGGTACCTGAAGTGCATCTTGAAGGGAGAGAGAGATCCTATGATACTGAGTTGAGGAGGGTTAAGGGAGAGGCTGGAATGTTCACCAGGCACAGGGGAAAGCCTGTACAAAAGCACAGAATTGGGAAATGGAGTATTCTAGGGTAGATACGTACAGAGTAAAGGACCGAATAGCTAAATCTCAGAGTGCAGTAGTAACATGCGATGCAGCTAGAAAGGTAGGATGGGACAAGGTCATAAAGGACTTTTACAACTAAACAGTGAGGTTTCTATTTGTGGAAGAGACTTCTTTGTACCCAAAGGGAAAATAAATGGCCCCAAAGATTTCCCTCTCCCCCCACCTCTCCCCTACCCCCCAAATGACCAGCAAACTCTTTATGGTAACTTGGCTGCTAAAAGGCTGTGATTTACTGGCCCTAGGAGAGGGTCACAGCTTCCTCTTTCCCCAGTCCCAGCTTTCCCAGCCCCTCCTCCCCTCCCCCAATCCTGTGCATTCTTTATCATTTGTTTACTTTTAAAAATAGATGTCCTTGGCTTCAGGGAATGTTACAAAAATAACCCTCTTTATTTATGAAGGGGACAAAGAACACAATGCCAAGAAAATTGCATTTGTATTGATTCTGTTGAGATGGTGCAAACGGGCTTACTATTATATAGTAATAGCTGACTGGCCTCTACTGCTGTTTGGGGGTAGGGTAGGAGGGGGACGGGGGAGAGGTGGGCTCTTTGATTCAATTGCCTCCAAACAGTGACAACGTAATGTATGCACCATAATGTGTGCACTGGGATGTTGACTCTCCTTTTCTTTGTGGACAATCTAATTTCCCTGGAGGGAAAATGGCCTGGAACATCCTGAGTGCTTTAGTGATGGTATCCCAGGATTCTGGCCATGCTGTGGTCTCCCCCAGGGATTACTAACACTAAAATGGTTTATTAGGCCAGAAATGTAGCTCCCTTGTCCCTATTTATAAGCTTCCCTGGACATTTCCATCAGTTCTAGCCACTGCTGTCAGTACAGTGGACCCCACCTCCCACTAAAAGACAGGGCTCCAAATGCCTGGGAAAAGCAAAAGTACAGTGACCCTTTGACAAGCTCTTGCCCTGGAGAGCGCAGTTGTATGGACTCGTGATAATAGATCCTAGGGTGCTTTCCCCACTAAAATGGTGGAAAGAGCAATGGATTGGGGATTAGAGGTTGTTCAGTCATGTCCGATTCTTTGTGACCCCATTTGGGGTTTTTTTTGACAAAGATACTGGAGTGGTTTGTTGTTTCCTTCTCCAGCTCATTTTACAAGTGAAGAAACTGAGGCAAACAGGGTTAAGTCACTTGCCCACGGTCACACAGCTAGGAAGTGTCTGATTGAGGCCAAATTTGAACTCAGGTCTTCCATGATGCCAAGCTTGGTTCTCTTTCCACTGCACCACTTAGCTGCCCTAAGTTAGAGGACCTGGGTTTGAACACCAGCTCTGCAACTGACTACCCGTGGGACTGGCGAATCATTTAATTTCTCAGGGCCTCAGTTTCTTTATCTGAAGATTAGGCAGTTGGACTACGCAATCAGTGTTAGAAGCTTCCTTCTGGCTCTAGTCTTTTCATTTTTCTGAGACATTGCCCTCACCCAGGAAATCTAGTAACATCAAGACTCAAGATTCTTTAGCCCACTGGCCCACAACACTCCAGAGCATAGCCCCAAACAGATTAAAATGTAATGTAAAATGTAAAAGTACCGTAAAACATAGATAATGCTAATATGTGGTCTTCTAAGTCAATCACCAGCCCACAGGCATCCTTATGTGTGGTATGGTTTAGTGGGCCATTTCTATTTGAGTTTGACACTACTACTCTGGACTTACCTATTTATGCCTCCTCCTTTTTTTCCTTAGTTCATATGAGGTAGAGGTTAGTGTCTTTTTTCAGGGGATCAGTTCACCATTTTCAGAATTCCTGTCTTTCACTATCACAACTCAAATGTAGACAGATGCCTCTCTTCTCTGAAGCCTTCCCTTTGGCACTTCTGTTACCATGGTGTCTGACCTGACATAAGAGAGGAAAGGAGCAACATATCTCCCCTCACACTTTCCAAGTGAGTTTCCCTCCTCAATTCCAAGTTGGCCCAGGTGACATCACAGTTCCCTATCTTCTCTTGCCTCCAACTCAGAGGGGTGCCTCCCATTGTTTTGGAAGTTTGGGTGAACATTCCAGCCTCTCCCTTATTATCTCCTAGTCCCTAATGGTTCCCATAGGGCTACTGAGTGGGATAATTCAAATTACTCAAGGCTTCTTGACATAGCTATAGAAGAGCAATTTTATCAAACTCCTTACACTATTTCTGTGTGCTGTAGCGATATATATTTTAGTCCCACTATAAATGCTTTGATCACATAGAAAGTGGATTTTGGAATTGAGCACATATTTTTCTGACATTGAGTTCACTTTTCCTTCCATTGCATCATGGCAGCTCTTGGATGCTATTGAATCTCTTCAGCTGCAACGTATAGTGGATGTGGTAATAATGGGATTAAAGATCTTTCCTGACCATTAGTCCCATTAATATGTCTCAGGTGGAGCTAGTTAAAGGAAACTTGATTAGGGGAGGCTTCTTTATAGGAAGGCCCACAGCCTTTTGCTAATTAGGCCACAAGGATTGTGAAGCCCTCAGGCTCTAAAAAGGGTATATTATATTCTGATGGTAGCCATTAGCTCTCTCTCAGAACTGCAGGAGGAGAGGACACAGGCAAGCAGACAGCTAGGATTTGTGACTGAGTGTTTATGGGAAGGCCCCAGCAGAGGGGAAGGTTAGGGGATGGCTTGGCTCCCCACTGTGATATTGTGTTTTAAGTTCTTTGCTGTTGTGATGAAGTGGACTTAGTAGTTTTGGGATACAATTGCTGCTATGTTGAATTGGAGTTACTGGTTTTGAGATCTGATCCTCTGGTGTCTGAATAAATGTTTTGCTTCTCCTGCCTTCTATGTGAGAGTCTCATATTCTGCGATTCAAAACTATACAGGCATATTCATGGTCACCATCAATATTGTGACACTTGCCTTACTGATACAATGGACAAGTAGCTATACCTATGTAGCAGGAGACTGGCCAACAAGCCTAGGCCCTATAAGCCTGCACCAAGTGCTCAACTATTGCAATCTCTTGGGGGTCTTTGAAGCATATATAGACACATGTAACCAGTTCCTGTTGTGAGAAATGAATATTTCTCTCTTATATTTAATAGCTAATTATTATATTAGGACCAAGGTTTCCCCCCTTTTCTACTTCCTTATCCAGAAACCAACCAGTGTAGGAAATCTCTCTTAGAGATTTACCCAAACCAAGATCTAAACAGATGGTAAAAGAAATTATAAGTTTGGGCTAATGAGTGTATTCCTACTCACTGTGTTTGCACAGATAAGTCTGGGAAAATGTTGGTTCTCCCTATTATCAAGACAGGTGATATGGAAATAGATGTCTCTTTGACCAAGATTTGAGTGACCTAAGTCACATACCCCAAGATAGCCCACTATATATTAACCAATCAGAGGGCATATAAACTGTGAGCCCATTCTCATGAGGGGTCTTTGGACTGAGAGAGCTGGCCAAATGACCATCATTTTGTTAATAGCATTCTGGCATTATTAATGAAATTATTAAATTACCCAGAAACTATGTCTCTTGAACCTTTTTAATCATCACATTGTCTGCTAACCACTAGGTGAAGAAACTCCTTGATTGGCTGTGCAGTTAGAACTGGGGGTACATTCAAAGGCACTAGTCAACTAGAACCTTCTCCTTCCTTGGGTCTGTCTTCTTGCTGCTTGAGGGCATTCTGGTGAAAGAAGAGAGACAATGCTGTAAGGAGACAGGCCATGGGACCTCTTCAGTGGAGGCCAAACTATGGCTGGTCAGTATGGGCCTTAGTCCTTTACATTTGTTCTTTAATTTTAAGTGAAGGACATTAGAGACTTATGAGTTTCAAAGGGTCAGGAGAGTGAGCCAGGTATGGAGTCCATGCTGGAGTTTGTAGCTAGCTGTTCCAGTTTTGAGATCCCATGGATAAAGGAGCATCCTTCTGAATCCAGACCAATGGTAGCAAAGACAAGGGCTGATCCAATAGCAATGTCACATTTGGTTTACAAGGATTGGGCTTATTGGCTAGTGTCCCATTACACCTAAGAAATCTTGACTGCTTCTCTATAAAGTCATTTGCAAATAATGAGATGAATTATCTTCCTTTTAGAAGATGTAGACTGACTCTCCATGTTTAAAGTTAGAGCTGTTAAGAAAAGGACCTTGGAGGTCATATAATCTAATCCTTCATTTTACAGATGAGAAAACTGAGGCCCAGAGAAATGACTTGACCACGATAACATGGCTTTTGAGGATAAGTAGACTTGAGCCCAGGTCCACCAGTCTCAACCCAGAGCTCTTTCCTTTGTATCATGCTTCTTCTTGCACAGGGACATCTCCTGTTGTCCTGATCTATATTTTGCCACTGGACCCAGATGGTTCCAAAGAAGAATAAGGGTGGTGAATTTGCACAGCCCTGCCTCACTTAAATACAATTCACTCACAAGTCATGATATCACCACCCTGATGTCATGGTCCTCTTTGAGAATGAAGGACAAGTAACAACCTGTGAGTAATAGTAGCTGCTACACTGGGGACCCAACTGGTCACTTCCAATTGGTCAATACAGCTTCCTCTTTCCTTCCTTCCTTCCTTCCTTCCTTCCTTCCTTCCTTCCTTCCTTCCTTCCTTCCTTCCTTCCTTCCTTCCTTCCTTCTTTGCCTCCCTCCTTTCCTTCTGTCCACATGAGGAATCATACCCTTACCTGCAGGTGCTCTGCCCAAAGGAATATAAATTTTGATCACTGAAACCTAGCACAATACCTTGGGGGTTACAGGCTAGATTTCTTTTTTATGGACCATGCCTTAAACCCAAGCCACTCTGGCTATCATTCATTGGCCAACAATAGGTCTCAGTCCAAGCTTCATTTGGTCATTGTTTGGATTCTGATGGTTCAGAGTGAGCACAAATAGCAATTGTTTCTGTTTTGGCCAGAAATCCTGAGAGTCTTCCCCTTACAGATTGATTTTATTTTGTTTTTTTTTTTTTTGACTAGGTAAAAGAGGCCATTCTTTGCCTCATTATTTACCTAGCCTTAATCACTGAATGGGTATTGCCTCAGACACATTTAGACCTGGGAAAAACCTTAAGCTTAAAAAGGCCAAGGCCTCCCACTACATCCAGGGCCATGTCTAGTCATCCTGATCTATATCTTGCCAATGGACCCAGATGGCTCCAGAAGAGAGAGTGAGGCTGGTGACTTTTCACAGCCCTCTCTCACTTAAATCCAATGTACTTGCAAGTCATGACATCACTTTCCTGAAGAGATGGTCCTTTTCAAGAACAAAGGACAAACAACAACAACGGCCTCTTCTTGCAATGTTATTTCCAAGAGGCTTTCTTAAGAAGCAACCTAGTCAGTCATGTGCTCAAAGGTATGGATTGTGCTACTTAAGGAGAAAGAATTAGTATGAGATAGCCCTGGGAACCGTAGCCCAGAAACAGCTCAAAATAAAGAAGCACTTGGGGAAGGGGTAGAAGTAAAGAAGTTTTAATTAAAACGGTCACTGTAAGAGCTGATTAAAATGGTTCCCCCTCCCCCGGTTTTTCTTCATTTCTGAGTGAATGACAGAGAGAAGAATTCATGCTCCCTGGGGAATTCCAAAGGAAGTTTTAACTTCCAGATCTGAACTAATTCTTTAGAGGAAAGGGGAAACACAATAAGCATTCATTAAGCACCTACAATGTGCCAGGCACTGTGCTAAGCACTTCAATAATTGATCTCATTTGATCTTCCCAACCTGCAGCCTTAAGGCCCCATGTGCTTCTAGGTGCTTAAGTGTGGCCCTTTTGACTGAATCCAAACTTCATAGAAGAACCTAGAGGGCTACATGCAGTCTTGAGGCCACAGGTTCCTCACCCCTGTTCAAGGACCCTAAACCTGTGAGATGGGTGCTATTATAATCCCCATTTTATGCTTGCAGAAACTGAGGCAGGTAATGGTTAGGTGACTTGCCCAAGGTTACTAGTATCTAAAGTCACATTTGAACTCAAGACTTCCTGAATCCTGGGCCAGTATTCCAGTGCATCACCTAGCTGCCTCGTGAGCAAAAAGAAGGACTTACCTGGACCAATACAGGGAAAGGACACATTTTTTTCCTTTTTTTCTTTTCTTTTCAAAATATATTTTTATTCATTTTGTTAAATATTTCTCAATTACTAAAAATTAACATTCATTTTTTAAAAATTAGAGTTCCAAATTCTCTCCCTCCCTCCTGTCCCTTCCCTACCCCTTGAGAAGGCAAGCAATATGATATTGAGTATACACGTGAAGTTGTGCAAAATATGTTTCTTATTAGCCATGTTGCAAAAGAAAACAAAGAAAAACAGAATATATATCACTATGCATTTATATTTGTATGTATATATGCATGTGTGTTTGTGTGTGTCTGTGTGTAAACACATACATATATATGCTTCAAACTGCCCTCAGAGTTTATCCATTCTCTCTTTGGAGGTGGTTAATATTTTTCATCATGGGTCCTTTAGAATTGTCTTAGATCATTGTCCTGATCAGAGTAGTTAAGTCTTTCACAGTTGATCAAAGGATACATTTTTTTCTCCCATACTTAGGAAAGGCAGACAAATCCCTTCTCACCAAAAGTCTCATCAAACCATTAATAAAATTTCGTTGAAGCGGCAGCTAGGAGGTGCAGTAGACAGAGCACTGGTCC
>JAQQSZ010010988.1:0-12364 GCA_028646595.1 Phalanger gymnotis
TGCAGAAAGAGAAGAACCAACACTTTCCTTATCTTCCTAACTTCCTGGACACTGAAGTTCTTGGGTACTACAAAGATGAAATCCTTTCAAACTCTTTAATAAGATGCATTTCATACATTCTAATGTCTTCCAACCCTCATTTCAATTAGATAAGCATTTATCCATATGTAATAGTCTTCATTTTGAATGTATCAATGAAATAATAAATGCATCTTTGGATATAATTTTAATATATTCATTAATGCATATTCATTCACATAACGTACAGGATGTATCTAGATCTTGAGAGAGAAAAGGATAAATGAGAATGAAACTTCCGGCAAGGAATTTGGGGTGTGTGTTTGTATAGATACACATACATATGTGTATGTATGTATATAGGTGTGTGACACCTATATGCATTATATATACATATTCTACTAAAGCTTAAAACTGAACTAAGACTTTTGTGACACTATATATACATGAATATTATATGTATATAATGTATGCACATGTGTATATACATATATATATACATATATATAGGTGTGTGTATACAATTGAGTATTAGAAGTGACATAAATTTAAATTTGGGGTCTCCCAGTCCCAGAAAGGGCCCTTTTGTTCATTTAAAACTGCAAAATATGCTGCTTTTTATCTGAGAGACATCCTTCTGTCTCATCTCCTCTTGAAACACGAGAGCTGGCCGGTTAAGAAACACATGCATTGAGAGAAGACAGTAAACTCAAAGTTATCTTCCTCCCCCTTCCTCAACAAAAGTGAACTTAGTCCTTATCAAATGCAAAATTCAAAGGCACTAAGCATTTATGACATACTTCCACTTGTGACTTTAAAGGTTCTAGGCACTACATGGCACTACCTATGAGGAACCTAGCTTATACACAGACAGTGTAGAATCTGGCTTCTCTGACCTTGGAGGTCACAGCCCAAGGTCCTAATTGTTTTTTGGACCTTGGTTAGCTTCATAATCCAAGTGGGCAGTCAGACTATTCTTATAATTTTCACCTCTATGTGCCCTCGCCTCCAGCTAAATCTCCAATGTTATTTCATAGCATTTCCTAGTCCTGCACCATCTGTTTTTCCAAAGCAACTAAGTGATGCTGTGTGGTCAGAGCACCGACATAAGACCTACAACAGGAAGACCCGTGTTTGAATGTGACCTCAGATGCTTACTAGCCATGAGACCCTGAGCAAGTCACTTAGGCACAGCTTTCTTTATCTGTAAAATGGTGATAATTAGAGCACCGGGTCTCTCAAGACTATCCTGAGGATAAAATGAGATAACAAAGTGCTTTGGAAACCTTAAAGCCCCCTATAAATGCTACTCTTCTTCTTATTGGTCAAACTCACTTGCCGATAGTTCTCCATACACCTCTGATCCATCCTCCACCTCAGTGACTGCCCATGTGGTATCACATGCCTAAAATGCATTCTTTCCTCAGCTCTGCCTCTGAATATATTTTCTTCCAAAGCACAACTCAGTGGTTTCTCATATAGGAAGCCTTTCGCTCATCCCCCTCATAAAACTACTTGACATATCTTCGTAAATATTTTGTATTTATTTATTTGTATACTTTTTAGCCCCTCAGTAAGCTCCAGGAGGGTAGAGAGAATTTTTCCTTGTCCTTATTTCCCCAGGACCTCATATAATACCTCTAACATGATGTTGTTTAACAAGGCTTATCAAATTGAACTGATTTGATTTGCATTTGAAACACTTTTCACAGAATTCTAGACAAAGGTTACTGTCACCCAGCCATCCAATGCAATCCATACTGGGTTCCTAATATTCCATTTTAATAAGTTATTAAAATACAACATTAATTTCCTGACTTTCAGTGATACCACATTCTACCACTTCTATCTATGTATCTGCAGAGTCTGAATCATTTCATTTCATCTTTGTAAATCCAGTATCTATCCAGTTGCCTGGTACACAGTAGGTGCTTAATAAATGTCTATTGAACTGAATTTTTTCTCACAATTTAGACCTTAAGTCACCATATGCTTGAATTCCGACAGATTCTAATGTTACATCCCTACAGTAATCTTTCGCCTAATTCTCCCTCTGTTTCTACCATTTTCTTATTTAGTACTATGAAAACTTAATAAATACATGGGAACCTTGATAGAGTTGTCATTAAGGTTCACATCATATTTAAAAAATTGTTTTAGCATGTAACTGGAAGAAAAAAGAAAATCTTATTAAAAAATTTTAAAATAAATGAGCCAGTGAAGAGTGAAAAAATAGATTCACATCGTGGAACCACCTTATATAGCTGTAACTATCTTTCAAAACTTTGATAACTAAGCCCTGTACATTATGTCCAAGATGAGCTTTCCAGAAAACTTAATTCTGCTATTTTTGAATGAAATTCCTACAAATTGTAGGAAAAAGTCACCCTAAGTAAACAAAAACTGAATAATCATTTTTAAAGGTGACCTGTTATACTCGCCATTGTCCCAAGACAAATCCCCATCACTGTTATTTAATTTGTGCTAAAAACTAAATTCCACTTACTAGGAGTCCTGGAGTTAGAAAGATCCAAATTCAAATTTGGCCTCAGATACTCACTAGTCATGTGACCTTGGACAAATCACTTAACCTCCATCTGCTTCAGCTCTCTCAACTATAAAATGGGGATAATGATAGAAACTACCTCCCAGAGTGGTTGTAAGGAACAAATAAGGCATTTGTGAAGCTTAACAAGGGGCCTGGCACACAGAAGATGTTTCATAAATGTTTATTTCCTGTGCTCCTTCTGTAACTCCTAGAAAGTCTGTAATTTGGTTTATTTCTAGTGCCTCTTCATCTTGAAGGTGATTCATCAATATTTAATGATCAAGATATATATGTATATATATATATATATATATTTTAATACTGAAGCTCTGGGATATGAAAAGAGGGAAGCGGGTATATTCCTTTAATGAAACTTACAGTAAGTGAAATTTTAGGAAGTAAAAACAAGGCCAGATCTGATTTACTGACAGAACTGCCTGCCACCTTGGTTAGGTTACTCATTCCCAGTAAGTTTCTGTTAAATGAACATTGGGCTACAAGCAGAACGCAAATGAAAGCATCCTCACTGACTACAATTATAGAGAACCAGAAGAAAAGACAGGAAGGGCACAGAGATGCAAAAAAGTGTTTCTTCACATACTCAAATGGATTCTTTGATGCAGATCCATCCCAACCCACCCAAAAGTCTTCCCACTTCTTCAAAAATGGGTACCAACCTGGAGGCTTTTCTCACTTTCTCTTGACATGGAAAAAGTGACATTGGATTACCCTACTTCTCCACCTGTCATCTCTCATATTCACCACATAACCTTCTATAAGTAAACATTTTTTCAACGACATCTTTTACTTCTGTTCTCCAGTTTCTCATTTGTTATATGTTGCAACGTGTTCACACCTACTCATTTTCAGTTCTTCAGACACTGTGTTCCAGGTCTTTGGGCCACATGACAGCAAATAAAATTCTATGGAGGCCTGATGAATTGGAAAGAGCCCTAGCTTTGGAGTCAGAGGACCTAGGGTTCTGATCCACAATTCTACCTATTAACAGGATGTCACTTAATGTCTCTAGACTTCATTTTCCTCTTCTGTAAAGTGAAGTGGTTGGATAATGATCTCTGAGGGCTCTTTCAGCTCTGAATTTATGCTCCTGTAAAGGTAATTTTTTTTTTTTTACTTTTTTGTTGTTCAATCATTTCTAACTCTTTATGACCCAATTTGAGTTTTTTTTTGGCAAAGATACTGGAGTGACTTGCCAGCTCCTTCTCCAGCTCATTTTACAGATGATGATACTGAAGCAAACAGGGTTAAGTGACTTGCCCAGGATCACACAGCTAGTAAGTGTCTGAGTTCAAGATTTGAAGTCAGGAAAATGAGCTCTTTTAGCAAACTGTAAATAGTCAAGAATTTATTGTTTTGTGCATGATTTTATTCCTTACTTTGTTGGATTGATTGTTTCATTGATAGTATTTGATTTTATTGTAAAATTATATCAAAGAAATTCCAGTTAACCTTACTTTCTGTACTTGCCCACTTGACTTTCTTCTCCCTTCCCTTCTCCACTCTTTGGCACTTGCTCACCCCTCCAAAATGTGCCCTAAAAACAGGTACAAGTGTACCTTACTTTATGTGATAAATATTTCTTCCTGAACAGTTGGGATTCAATTTCATACTATAATTTTCAAGGTTGTGATTAGGACAGTACTTTGTAAACCTTAAAGCAATGACTCTACAAATCTAGGTAGTGATGTTTTAAATGCATTGAGAACTCACTATTTAGAAGTATCCTGCTTTTTTTCTTTTTCACAAAGAGAAGACTACCTTTGTATTGCAGTCACTGCCTAATTTATCTATTTTATAGGTTTAGATTTTTATATGTTGGGTTTACTTAAAGGGAGATACACCCATACTACTTTGGTGGGTGTGTAAAATTCTTTTTCTCAGCAACCATATATTATTCTTTATCCCCTTCAGGCTACCTAAGTAGGCGTGCTCTGGGATCTCAATGGGTGTGGCAGTGGGTGGAGTGGAGTTCAAACTACCTCTTTAAATCTTCAGACACAGAGGTCCTGAATTTGGTAAAAACTCTAGCTGGGGAAATAATCCTTTTAACAGCCCTACACATATTAAGGATGGAAAATTCTATATTTAGGCTTCTATTAAGTTAAATGAACTAAGTGTTTATTAAATACCTACATAGTACAATGCACTGTTAGGCACTCGCCATAACGAAAGGAGAAAATATCAGCTCTTTCTTTTAGGAGTTAAAATCAAGTACAGGGGATAAGACATATGCATCAATATAGTTTGTTCCCAATTTTTGCTAATAGTGAATCCCATGAAAGTAGTTCTCACACAGTTTGAAGTTGTAATCATGTCAAACACGGTCATTCTGTCTAGTCCAATGGAAATATACAGTGCATATTTGAGTAATGAAACCACTGCCGCCAGATTCATTATTGAGACTAATCAGGATTTAGCTGTAACTACAAGTTAGAATGTGACCAAGTGATTAAGAGAGACCAAAACATCCTGAGGCATTGAAGGAAGGAGGGAAATCACTTTTAGCAGGGGAGATACGAAAAGCCATCATGGAAATGAAGGAAGTTGGTCTAGGCCTTGGAAGATAAGGGCAGGATTGGAGGAACTAGTGAGGGATTTGGTTTCAGCAATAGGGCATAACAATACACAGAACTGGGAGTGGGCAGGCATCTGAGAACATGAGTTTGCCCTGCTTATTTGATGACTAGAATCTATGAAGGGTAATAATGTGAAACAAGATTAGACCAGTAAGTTCACATTTTAGAGGGCCTTGCACATCAGGCTAAAGTTTGAATTATATTCAGTAGACAATGGGGAGCCAATCAAAGTCTTTGAGGAGAGGCATACTGTGGTCAGACTTGTGAATTTTTTAAAAATGATTTTGGCATGGGGGAGGAATTGGAGGGAGCAAGGGTCATTGAGTGATAGGACATGGACCTTGAATTTTCCCATATAGTTCAACAACCTAGTCCCTAGTGTCTAGCCTAGGGCATATGGCCCACCCCAGACCACCTCGATTACTTAATTAGTTTACTTGATAATTCTTAATCCCATCTAGATTGCCCCTGGCCCATCCAGGCTACTTACCATTGCTTAATCCCGGCAAGATCTTTTCACTGACCCTTTTTTTTTGTATAAAAGTATCAGTCATCAAATTTACAGATTCACTAGGAACTCTGCCCACTCCTATTGGTATTAAAATAGCACGGATTCACTTAGAATCTAGCCCGCTTCTATTGACCTCATAAATAAACCTCAATACTTTGATGGGAAGAAGGCTTGAGTGGTCTAATTCTTTCAAGGCAGACCCCCTATACCCTTACATTTTGGGGTTTCCAGCACCCCAAACTGTAACAAGGGGATGACCTGAATTAGAGAGACCAATTACGAGGCTATTCTGGACATCCTAAATTACTCTTACCTGGCCTACAGATACCTTTATTTTTTGCTGCCCCTTGCCAATATGAAAGGGCAGCTAGGTGGCACAGTAGATAGAATGTCAAGCCTGGAGTCAGAAAGATTCACTTTCCTGACTTCAAATTCAGCCTCAGACACTAGCTTTGTGACCTTTGGCAAGTTATTTAACCCTATTTGCCTCGGTTTCCTCATCTGTAAAAATGAGCTGGAGAAGGAAATGGCAAACCACTCAGGTATCTTTGCCAAGAAAACCCCAAATGGGGTCACAGCAAGTCAGACACAATTGACCAATAACAACCAACATGGAAGACCAGCCTTAATCACGGTGAGCAAAAGTACCTATTTGGAATTTTTAAAAAGGTTAACCTTGAAGAATAAAAGAAATCAGATAAACCATGTGAGAACAAGGACTGTGACTTTAGTATCTTTCCAGGTCAGTATCTAGTACATGCTGGGCATTCAGTCATGCTAATGATAACATCTCTGGAATTAGAATGCTAAATCTATCAAGATATAGCAGGCCAGCCAGATCCTTTTTACTACATTCTTTACAGAGCCCAGGCTCTGTCTTTGCTGATCTGACCGCATTGGCTCAGCCTACTCCAAAATCTCAGTAGCTCTCAATTAACTCCAGGAGAAAAGACAGACTCCTCAGCCTGGCATTTAAAACTCTATAATCTGTATCTTCTCTCCTTTTCCCAGTCTCGCTTCTCATTATAGCACTTCATTTATTCTCTGTTCTAATCAAACTGTCCTATTAGCTTTACCCCAGACATGGCATTCCAACTTCTGTCTCTGTGACTGTACAAGCTGTTCCCCATACCTGGCAGGCCCTTCCTCCTCTACCCTGCCTCCTAGAGTCCCTAGCTTCCTTCAAACCTCAGGTGCCACCTCCTACACAAGGCCTCTCCTAATCGTTTTTACCTCATTCATCCCCAAGCCCAGGGTCATTGGCCTTTTTGATCTGATCATGTCAACAACCTCCCCTCAAAAAATCTCTTTGGCCCCTCCGTCCCCCACCAACTCATTAGTGCGTTCTTTCTCTTGAAATGTCTTCAAATTACTTTTAATATACTTTGTATGGATTTACTTGTGCACATTCTGTATATGACCAGTGGAATGTAAGCTCCTTCAGGGGAGCAGCTTTTTAGTTTGTTTTTTTTCTTTGCCTTTCTAGTGCCTAAATAATAACAGCTAACATAGATAAGGAGACAGGTAAGTGGCTCAGTGGATGGAATGCTGGGTCTGGAGTCAGTCTTTCTTTGACATTTACTAGCTGTGTGACCCTGGGCAAGTCACTTAACCCTGTTTGCCTCAGTTTCTTTATCTGTAAAATGAGCTCAAGAAGGAAATGGCAAACCAGTCCAGTATCTTTGCCAAGAAAACCCCAAAGGAAGTTAGACACCGCCGAATGACTGAAAAACAAAAAGTAGGCAGCTAAATGGTTCAGTGGATAGAGTGCTGGGCCTGGAAGGTGGGAAGACCTGAGTTTAAATCTGTCCTCTGATGCTTAATAGCTGTAGAACTTGAGGCAAGTCACTCAACCTGTTTGCCTTAGTCCACTGGAGAAAGAAATGGCAAACCACTCCAAGGTCTTTGCCAAGAAAACTCCATGGACAGTATTGGCATGCTATGGTGCACAGGGTCACAGGCAGATTACTACAGAATGAATGGGCAATGGCATTTATATAACACTTTAAGTTTTACAAAGTGCTTTACAAATGTTATCTTATTTGATTCTTACAACAGCTCTGGGAAGGAGGTGCTATTATGGGGCCCATTTAACCAATGAAGAAACAGGCAGCTGTTAAATGACTTGCCCAGAGTTCTCCAACTAGTAATTTGAACTCTGGTCTTCCTGACCTCAGACCCATCATCCTATTAATCTTACCATTTCAGTTGCCTAGTTGCCTAAATCATGGGTGATTAACAAATGCTTGTTGAATTGAATTTCAATCACCGTTTTTCAGAACTAGTCTGAACAAAGCAGCAAATCTATTTCCCCATGGATCCAGTGAAGTGGAACCCGTGGAAACTTCAAACTAGGGAAGATGAGGAAAAGACAGCTATCTTCAGTAACTAGAGGCATCCGGGGTGTTTTTAGCCGTTCAAATAGGTCGCTTTGTCCTGACTGTCCAATGAGAGGAAGTGGTGACATTTAACAGACCACCTACAAGTGGGTTTTCCTGTGGTGGCTGCCAATTGTGGTATGCTGGCTCTGCAGGAAGTGTCCTGCAGGCATGTTCATAGTTGGAGCCCACACGTGCAAGACACACCCTGCCCCACCCTCCACCTCTTCCCCAGGGCGTACCTGGCCTCTTTCCCCACCTGCCCCTCCTAGTTACGCCCTTGCCTCTGACTAAAGCCAGAAAATACATCACACTATCAGATAACTACATAACAAGAAACTATGAAATCCAAGTCGTGGAAAAGATAAAAAAAAAAAAAAGGCCCTAGGAAGGGATGGGAGTGGCAGTAGGGAGGAGGGGGCCCCTCCCCTGGTATCTGAGATCTGTGAGATCAAATACTTAAGAGTAGGGTGCATGGTGGGGTCAAAACTGAGGAAATCCACCCTTGAGTGGTATGTGGCTCTGGTTTATTGTCCTTGAGCCCAGGGTAAAAATGAATTTGAGTTTGCAAGTACCATCTTTATTACCGGACATATCTTTCAGGTAACTCTAGGAGTCTATTGAATGGCTGAGGAGGAAAATGTCCCAGGAAGAAAACGTTTCAAAGTCCAACTAATTTGAATGACTATCTCGAACCAACAGGCAATCTTCACATAAGTGTGTGAGACAGGTGTGCCAAGAATGCAAGTTGGCGTAATGGATGTTGGGCTGGACTTTGGATCAGGAGAGACCCAACTACAAATCTACCTTGGACATTTATTAGGTGTGTGGTCCAGAGTAAGTTAACTTCTCTGAACCTCAATGTCCTCATCTGAGGAATGGGGACGATTAATACCTGTAGGACTGAGTTCACAGGCTTGTTACAAGGGTCAAATGAGAGAACATATGTAAGGTGATTGCTAAACTTTAAAGAGCTTTTTAAAATGCCAGCTATTATGTAAAGTGCTTTATAAACTTTAAAAGCTTTTAAAATGTCAGCTGTTATTATTCTCAGCCACGCCAACAACAATCATCTTTAGTTAAAAGGGCATGGATTTAGGAAACATACTAAGGACCTAGAATGATACTTGAAGAGGCTGGATTCAGGTTAATTCACTATTATTTGGGCACTTAGGTGGTACAGTAGATAGAGTGGTGGGCCTAGAGTCTTCTTCCTGACTCATCTTCCTGAGTTCAAATCTTACTAGCTGTGTGACCCTGGGCAAGTCATTTAACCCTGTTTGCCTCAGTGTTCTCAACTGTAAAATGAGCTGGAGAAGGAAATGGCAAGCCAGTCTAGTACTTTTGCCAAGAAAAACCCAAATAGGGTCATGAAGAGTGGTTCATGACTCAACAACAACAAACCTTTATTTAAGGCTTTGCAGCTCACAAACTGCTTTCTTCACACTAATTTGGTTAGGCAGGGAGTGTGAACAGTATCATACTCAATTTACAAATAAGGACACAGATTGAGAGATGCCAAAAGGCTTACTGAGCATATACAACTAAGTAAGTGGAAGAGTTAAGACTTGAACCCAGATCTTCTTTCTTTCATACCCTAGAGCCTCTTGTGTTGGCCTATCAGAGACTTTAGAATTTTTTTTCCAGGAGAGAAAATGAGGGCCTTGATCCAATGTCATGATATCAATGGTACTTCATAGGGTGTGGTGCGGATGGATTAGTTTACTGAAGGCATCTGACCTAAGGTCAGGACCAAAAGATAAAGTGCATGACTTCAGGCCCTTACCTTAGTGTTGGGCCACAAGATCAGGGTTCCAGCCTGCAGCTGCCCCTAATCCAGATGATCTGGTCCATCGGGTCAAAATTATTTTTGTTTTCAGCCTCGCCCAGTGCCCTGCCTCAAAGAGAAACAGATTGTCCAGTGGCAGGCCTAGTGCCGAGTCTGCTGAGTATGAGGCGTCAGCCAGGTCCAGCAGAGCAGTACTTTTCATTTGGAAACCAGGGGTAGAATCAAAAACCTGAAAGGAATAAGAGGAAAGTTCAATTCTGAGATGATTCCCTTCTCCCAAGAGAATAGATAAGGGAGTTGGTGAATTATTTCTAAATCAGACAGTTTATAACTTGGCTAGGTCTTTAAATCAAATCCACAATGAATAAATAAAACTCAACTGAAATCTAAGTTTCTAGAAAGACTCTTGCAAGGCAGAATAAAATGTTAGAACATACTTTTTTTTCTGACCTAAAATCTCCACTTCTTAAGAAAGTACAGTGACCAGCAATGAAGGGAACAATGGATTTGAAGTCTGAACACCTGGGCTTCAATCCTAGCCATTACTTTATTACTTGTGTGACTTTATGCAAGTTTCTTAGTATCTTTGGGGCTCAGTTTTATTATCAGTAAAACGACAGGTTAGTCTCAGAGGTTCTTAACCTTTTCTGTGCCAAGGACCCCTTTGACAAGCTGAAGAATCTATGAACTCTTTCTCAGAATAATGTTTTTAAAAGCACAAAATAAAATAAAAATATAAAATAAGAAAGTACATTCTAAAGATATTTATGTTAGTGTGTTTTACTGAATGAAAATGTTTTCAATTGCCCTCTCTTTTAAATGCTATTGATTTTGAGATAGGCCCTGGACAATTTATCTCCTTTCTTCTCCCAGCATGAATTGCTTCAAGTGTTTGGTTCGTTAACTATGAGACAGAAATCAATTGGCTAGCATCCTGCTGGAGCCCTTCATGTCAGGAGAAGAAATTCAAGCCAACAGGGTGAGCAAGCCAGCAGCAGGAATCCCATCTAACAATGGGATAACCAGTCCCAGGAAGCTGTAATTTTGGTGATGACCACAAAGGCACCTGCCTGGAGAGTTGTTGAGTTGAGGCTGCTTTCAGGGTGCCACCTGGTGACAGTCTGGGATGCTACAAGGATCAGGCCTCGTTTTCCTCCCATTCTCTAGCCACTAATCTCGGTATTACCTGTTCATTCACTCCCTCCCCGTTGACTGGTTGGCTGAGAAGAAAGAGGAGCTGAGAAGGATCATTCCGGCCATTACCATTACAGGTCGGGTTTCCAGGACCAGCAACTCTATCCACTAAGCCACCTAGCTGCCGCTGGTCCTGCTGTTAAGGCAGTGAAGTGAGAGCATTGGACCTGGAGTCAGGGAGACTTAAGTTCCATCTCACCTCGGACACTTTCTAGCTATGTGACAACCTCTTGCTGCCTCAGTCTCCTCAAATGTAAGAAAAAGGAGATAATATAGCACCTGCCTCACAGGGTTATTGTGGAGATTAAATGAAATCATATTTGTGAAGCACTTAGCACAGTCCTGACTCTGCATAGGAGATACTTAAGAATTACTTGTTTCACTTTCCCATAGAACCAGAGAGGCCAAGCTGGAAGAGGAATCTGATAGCAAAACCAGAATTACCTCAGGGCAAATGGGGATATCTAGGGAGGCTCCTTTGTCCTGAAAGGGCCCCACTCCCTCCCCTGGAGGGTTAATTTCCATGCTCACAATCCCCCCTGGTGACTTGCCTGTGTATGGGAGGTTCAGGCTATCTCTCTCTAGTCACAACTGTACCTATGGCAAGACTGACCTTCAACACACCATGACCCCCTCATCCCCGGCAGACTATCCTCTACACAGCCACATTCCTTTTGCCTCTGCTTTGGAGGCCTTGAACCCTCCTTCCTATTGAATTTGCCCCAGGCGTAGTGTCAGCTAGTTAAGATTTTGCACCATAAAATCTTGGCACCTACCTAACGCCAGGATAGTTTTCTGCAATATTTCCTAAGCATATGTACCTTAAGTTAGGTATACGTTGCTTGGGCATGACTGGACTGAAAAGGACAGATGTGTTTAGAGAATTCCTGGGCCCATGTCTTACAGCCAAGTTTAATGACAACTTCAAAGAACTGACTGTCTAAATGGCTTATAATTTCTATTTTTAAAAGCCAGATAAGAAAATAAGTAACTCTAATGATGAGTATTAATAATCCAATTCCAAGAATCCCAGCATTTTAGAGTTAAAAGAGACCTTAGAAATCAATTCATGCAAAAGCTCTCATTTGATAGATAAGAAAAGGAAGACCCAAAGAAATGAGGTGAGTTTCCCAACCTCACACAGATAGGTAGTGGCTATGCTAGTACAAGAATCTCGGTCCAGGATCCCAGGTCAGGGTGCTTGTGCTACACCAGGAATAATGGCATTCTTCTTCAATTGAATGTCAAACAAATAGTAAACACAGAACCTTAATAAATACTTGCTGAATTAAATCGTTGTTAAATTGCTACAGAGAACACAACTCCAAC
>JAQQSZ010010989.1:0-12364 GCA_028646595.1 Phalanger gymnotis
GAGAGAGAGAGAGAGAGAGAGAGAGAGAGAGAGAGAGAGATCAGGTACAGGTTGAGTTGAAGTTGTAGATGAAGGGAAGATATCTAAAAGAATTAAAATTAAATTAAGGGATGAGAGAGGAATATATTGAGAGAGGGAGATAGGGAGAGATAGAATGGGGTAAATTATCTTACATAAAAGTGGCAAGAAAAAGCAGTTTCGTAGGAAGAGAAGAGAAGGCAGGTGAAGGGCAATGAGTGAATCTTGCTCTCATCAGATTTGACCTGAGGAAGAAATACCATACATACTCAATTGGGTATCTTACCCCACAGGAAAAAAGGAGGAAGAAGATAAAAAAGGGGGGGGGATGATAGAAAGGAGGGCACATGGGGTGGAGGCAATCAAAAACAAATACTTTTGAAAAGGGACAGGGTGAAGGGTGAAAATTCAATAAAGGTGGATTGATTAGGAAGAAAATTCAATAAAGGATGATAGGTTAGGAAGGAGCAAAATATAGTTAGTCGTTCACAACACGAGTATTGTGGAAGGGTTATACAAAATGATATGCATGTGGCCTATGTTGAATTACTTGACTTCTTAGGGAGGGTGGATGGGAAGGGAAGAGTGGAAAGAATTTGGAACTCAAAGTTTTAAAAACAGACATTCAAAAACAAACAAAAAAAAGAGTTTTTGCATGTAACTAGAAAATAAGATACACAGGCAGTGGGGCATAGAAATCTATCTTGCCCTACAAAAAAAGGAAAGGAAAGGGGATGGGGGGGGGGGAGAATAGGGTGACAGGAGGGAGGGCTGACTGCAGAACAGGACAACCAGAATATACATCATCTTGGAGTGGGGGGGAGGGTAGAAAAGGGGCAGAAAATTTGTAATTCAAACTCTTGTGAAAATCAATGCTGAAAACTAAACATATTACATGAAAAAATAAAGAATGTAAATTGCAAAATTAAAAATAAAAAAGAAGGAAAAAAAGTTATTCAATAAGATTTAACTGTTTACATCCCTACACAGAAAGATGATACATGTAATTCTTGAGAACTGTGTTTTCATTACAACATTTAGAAGATTTATACATAAATAGAGTGTATGGGTATAATTGGCTTTGACGTGATGATATTAAGAAAATAACTAAGAGGTGAAAAAGGGATTGTGTTGGGAGAAGTGAGAAAGGGAAGGAGAATTGGGTAAATTCAATCACATGAAGATGCTCAAAAGACCTATTACAACAGAGTGAAAGAAGGGAAGGGGTTGAGCATTGTTATACCTTACTCTCATTGGATTTGCATAAAAGAAGGAATAATATACACATTAAGTTGGGTATAGAAATCTTTCTTACCCTGTAGGGAAATAAGAGGTGAATGAAGAAAGAAAAGGGAGGGGATGGAAAAAGAGAGGGCAGATTAAAAGAGACCATGGTCAGAAGCAAAATACTCATGAGAAGGGAAAGGATGATAGAAGAGAGAAAAGTAGAAATGGGTGGGGGAAAGGGATAGAAAGACACAGTAATCATAACAGTGAATGTGAATAGGATGATCTCTCTCATAAAACAGACACAGATAGAAGAGTGTATTAAAAACCATAATCCTGTAATATTTTGTTTACACAAAACACATTTGAAGCAGAGAGATAAACACAGAGTAAAGACAAAAGGCTGGGGCAGAATATGTTATGCTTCAGGTGAAGTAAAAAAAAAAAAAGCAGAGGTAGAAATCCTGAGCTTAGACAAGCAAAAGCGAAAATATATATCATTAAAAGAGATAAGGAAGAAAATTACATCTTGCTAAAAGGTACCATAGACATTGAAAAAATATCAATACTAAACATACACACCAAGTGGTGTAACATCGAAATTCTTAGAGGACCATGTTGAGAGAGTTACAGGAAGAAACAGACAGCAAAACTGTACTCCTGGTGGACCTCAACCTTAACATAAACAAGAAAGAAATTAAGGAGGTGAATGGAACTTTAGAAAATCAATTTGATAGACATCTTGAGAAAAATGAATGGGGATAGAAAGGAATATACCCTTTTCTCAGTGGTAGATGGCACTTACACAAATATTTACCATGTATTAGGTCTTAAAACCTTATAATCCATTGCAGGAAGGCAGAAATATTAATTAGGTCTTTTTCATATCATAATGCAATAAAATTATGTGTCATAAAGGGCCATGGGAACATAAGCTAAAAACTAATTGGAAACTTAGCAGTCTAATTCTAAAAAGTTAGTGAGTCTACCAACAAATCATAGAAGCAATCAATAACTTCATCAAAGAGAATAACAATAATGAGACAACATCCCAAATCTTAATACATAGAGCCAAAGCAGTTCTTTGGGGATATTTTATATCTCTAAATGCTTACATGAATAAAATAGAGGAAGAGGAGAATTAATTAAAAAAATCTTCCTGAAATAATATACAAATTTAACAAAGTTGTGGGATATAAAATAAACCCACATAAATCATCAGCATTTCTATATATTACCAACAAGGCCCAATAGCAAGTCCATTTAAAACAAACGACAGTAAAACATATTTGGGTTTCATTCTTTCAAGACAATCCCCAAGAACTGTATGGACACATTTTTGAAACACTTTTAACACAAATAAAGTCAGATCTAAATAATTGGAAAAATATCAGTTAGTCATGGGTAGGCTGAGCTAATGTAATAAAAATGACAATTCTACCTAAATTAACTTTCTTATTCAGTTCCATACCAAACTACCAAAAAGTTATTTTATAGAGCCAGGAATAATGACAAAATTCATCTGGAAGAATAAAAGGTTGAAAGTTTTAAGGGGATTACTAAAAAAAATAATGGAAGGTAGCCTAGACATTCCAGATCTAAAACTATATTACAAAACAGCAATCATCAAACTATTTGATACTGGCTAAAAAGTTAGAGTAGTGGATTGTAACAGTAAAGCAATAAACACAACATCAATAATAATCATGAATATGCCTATGTAGTCCTGTATCACAAGGTATATGAGACTTTCCATAAAAAAAAGTAAAAGAAGTATAGCATTTATTCAGACACCAGATAATCATATTCCATAACCAAATGTCCAGCTCCTACAGCCAGTCAGCCCACTTTATCATAACAGCGAGGAACTTAAGACACCATGTCACAGAATGGATCCTCACCAACCAAAACCTCACTGACCACCTGCTGGGGTCTTTCCCAAAACAAACACACAGTACAGCTAAGTCAGCCTGTTCAGTTCTAACAATCACGAGGGTGGCCGTTAGCAGCCATAACTGCTTGCTCTCTCTCTCTCTCTCTCTCTCTCTCTCTCTCTCTCTCTCTCTCTCTTTCTCTCAGCATTTCCTGTGATATAACTTCCTTTTCCTATTAGGAAGGTCCTCCCACCACATGTAACTCAGACTTCCTGTGACATAAGCAGGTTACATGGCCTATTAATGGGTGGGAAAGATCTTCAAATCTAATTGCTACTACATTGGTCAGTGTAATAGGTTAGGTACACCAGACACAGTATTCAAAGACCACAGTACTCTTCTGTTTGATAACCCCAAAGACTCCAGCTTCTGGGTTAAGAAATGACTGTTTGACAAGAATTGCTGGGAATACTGGAAAAATAGTATGGCAGAAACTAGGCATACACCAGCATCTTACACCATATACCAAGAGAGGGTTTAAATGGGCACAGAATTTAGACATAAAGGATGATACCATAAGCAAATTAGGAGGACAAGGAATAGTTTACCTGGCATATCTATGGAGAAGGGAATAATTTGTTATCAAAGGATAAAGAACAATATGAAATGCAAAATGGATAATTTTGATTACATTAAATTGAAAAGTTTTTGCACAAAGCCAATGCAACCAAAATTAGAAGAAAAGCAGAAAAATAAAAGAATTTTTACTGCCAGTGTTTTCAATAAAAGGCTCATTTCTCAAATACACAGAGAACTGAGTCAAATTTATAAGAATATCAGTTATTCCCCAATTGATAAGTCATAGAAAGTTATGAACAGGCAGGATTCAGATGAAGACAATAAGCCGCTTATAATCATATGAAAAATACTGTAAATCACTATTCATTAGAGCAAAGCAAATTAAAACAACTCTGAGGAAAGCAGAGCCACGATGAAGGCTGGAAAGCAGGAACTTGCTTGAGCGCCCTCCAGATCCCTCCAAACACCTATAAAAATGGCTCTGAACAAATTCTAGAGA
This sequence comes from Phalanger gymnotis, assembly GCA_028646595.1. Taxonomy (NCBI): domain Eukaryota; kingdom Metazoa; phylum Chordata; class Mammalia; order Diprotodontia; family Phalangeridae; genus Phalanger; species Phalanger gymnotis. The sequence continues at coordinate 4,198 of JAQQSZ010010989.1, forward strand.
TGCAGAACGCATAAAATAGCAAAGAGAAGCAGGGTTGCAGCCCAAGAGAGCCTGGATGGTTGCCAGGAAGGGTCTATCAAAAGGAGCTGGCAGCAGAGTGGAGCAGAGCCCAGCATGGGCCATACTAGGAACATCCAGACCAGGAGCCAAGTGGAACAGGAGTAGCACCCTGAATCAGTGAGCTGTAGCAATTGCCAGACTTCTCAAACTCCAAAGACAACAGAGAAGGTTACTGGGAAAAGTTGCTAAGACAAAGTGAAAGGAGTTCATGGTCAGCTACCAAACTAGAGGTGGCAGAGGTGATACAGCTCTGAGGCAGCTTCCAGAGCTACAGCTCCAGTTGCTTTCTGCCCCAGGCCCATCTGGTGGGAGGAATTAAGTAGTGGATTAGAGCGGGAGTGCAAAGCCTGCTTTGCCCTGCCTAGATCTAGGCCACAATCCTGGTTGGCAGTTCTTGGAAGAGGAGGAGTGCTGGTGTGGTAGAGCTTGCTGTGCAGAAGTAGCTCTGAAAATAGCAGTGCAGCCCCTCAAGCTTGGAACAAAGTAGTTGTACCCTGAACAAAAGCTCAAGGGTCAAGTAGTTGACTGGAAACATGAAAAGGCAGCAACTATGGTCTCAGATTCACTCAGACTTTGGAATCTTTTTTTTTTTGATGATGAAGAAGACCAAAACAAACAGCCAGAAGAACTCAGTGAAGTTAAAGAGCCTATAACAAAAGCCTCCAAGAAAAAGATGAACTAATCTCAGGCCATGGAAGAGCTCAAAAAGGATTTGGAAAAGCAAGTTAGAGAAGACAAAAAATCAGGAAGAAAAATGAGAGTGATGTGAGAAAACCATGAAAAACAAGTCAATGACTTGCTAAAGGAAAGCCCCCAGAAATACTGAAGAAAATAACACCTTAAAAATAGACTAACTCAAATGACAAAATGGCTCCAAAAAGCCAACGAGGAGAAGAATGCCTTGAAAGGCAAATGGAAAAGGAGGTTGAAAAGACCATTTAAGAAAATCCTATCTTAAAAATTGGACTGAAGCAATTGGAAGCTAGTGACTTTATGAGAAATCAAGATATTAAAAACACAACTAAAGGAATGAAAACATGGAGAATAGATGTAGGAGAGATAATTTAAAAATTATTGGACTATCCGAAAGCCATGATCAAAAGCAAGCCTAGATATCATCTTTCAAGAAATTATCAAGGAGAACTACCCTGATATTCAAGAACCAGAGGGTGAAATAGAAATTGAAAGAATCCACTGATTGCTTCTTGGAAAAGATCTCAAAAAGAAAATTCCTAGGAATATTGTCACCAAATTCCAGAGCTCCCAGATCAAGGAGAAAATACTGCAAGCAGCCAGAAAGAAACAATTTGAGTATTGTGGAAATACAATCAGGATAATATAAGATCTAGCTGATTCCACATTAAGGGATAGAAGGGCTTGAAATATTATATTCTCGAAGTCAATGGAGCTGGGATTAAAATCAAGAATCACCTACCCAGCAAAACTGAGTGTCATGCTCCAAGGAAAATTATTGAATTTCAATAAAATAGAGGATTTTCAAGCTTTCTCAATGAAAAGACCAGAGCAGAGCTAAATAGAAAACTTGACTTTCAAACACAGGAATCAAGAGAAGCATGAAAAGGTAAACAATAAGAGAAATTATAAGGGATTTACTAAAGTTGAACTGTTCTGTTTACATTCCTATGTAGAAAGATGATGTATGTAATTCATGAGACCTCATTATTAGAGTAGCTGAAGGGAATATACATACATACATACATTGATACATAGATACATACATATATGTACATATATACATGCATATATATGTATATGTATGTGTGTATATGTGTGTGTATATATATACATGTACATATATATCTATATCTATATCTATATATAGACAGGGCACAGGGTGAGTTGAATATGAAGGGATAATATCTAAAAAAATAAAATCAAATTAAGGGATGAGAGAGGAATATATTGAGAGAGGAAGAAAAGGAGAGATAGAATGGGGTAATTTATTTCACATAAAAGTGGCAATAAAAAGCAGTTCTTTGGAAGGAAAGAGGGGGCAGGTGAGGGAGAATGAGTAAATCTTGCTCTCATCAGATTTGCCTTAAGAAAGGAATAACATATACACTCAATTAGGTATCTTACCCCACAGGAAAGAAGGAAGAAGGGTTAAAAATAGGGGAGATGATAGAAGGGAGGGCAGATAGGGGGAGGAGGTAATCAAAAGCAAAGACTTTCAAAATAGGATGGGGTCAAGGGAGAAAATTTAATAAATAGGGACAGGATAGGAGGGAGCAAAATATAGTTAGTCTTTCACAACATGAGTATTGTGGAAGGGATTTACATAATGATAAATGTGTGGCCTATGTTGAATTGTTTGCCTTTTTAGGGAGGGTGAGTGGGGAGGGAAGAATGGAGAGAATTTGGAAGTCAAATTTTTAAAAGATGTTCAAAAAAATTGTCTTTATATGCAACTGGGAAATAAGATATGCAAGCAATGGGGCATAGAAATCTATCTTGACCAACAAGAAAGTAAGGGAAAAGGGGATGGGGGGAGTCGGGTGAGAGAAGGCAGGGCTGACTAGGGAATAGGGTAATCAAAATATATGCCATCTTAGAGTTGGGAGGAGGGTAGAAATGAGGAGAAAATTTGTAATTCCGAATCTTGTGGAAATCAATGCTGAAAACTAAAAATATTAAATAAATAATACAAATACAACTCTGAGCTACCACTTCACACCTACTCAATTGGCTAATATGACAAAAAATGAAAATGGTAAATGTTTTAGAAGATATGAAATAATTGGAACACTAATGCATTTTGGTGGAATTTTCAACTGATTTAAATATTCTGAATAGCTATTTTTAACTAAGGCCAAACAGCTGTATATTTGTGCATACTTTTTGATTCAGCAATACCATTTCTAGGTCTGTATTTCAAAGAGATAATAAAAAAGGGAAAAGGACCCAGATATACAAAAATATTTATAACAGCTCTTTTTATGGTGGCCAAGATTGGAATTTAAGGGGCTATTCATCAATTGGGGAATGGTTGAACAAGTTTTGGTATATGAATATAATGGAATACTATTTATCTATTAGAAATAATGAACAAATGGATTTCAGAAAAACCTGGAAAGACATACATGACCTGATGCTGAGTGAAGTGAGCAGAAACAGGAGAACATTGAACACAGTAACAGTAACACTGTGTGATGATCAACTTTGATAGAATTAGCTCTTCTTAGCAATATAATAATTTAAGACAATTCCCAAAGACTGATGATGGAAAATTGTATTCTCATCCAGAAAACAACTATATAGTCTGAATGCAGATCAAAACATAATATTTTCTCTTTTTTTCCTTTTCTCATGATTTTATCTTTTTTTCTGATTCTTCTTTCAAAATATGACTAATGTAGGAATGTTTAATATAATTTAAATGTATAGCCTATGTCAGATTGCCTACCATCTTTGGGAGGGGTAATTAGAGGGAGAAAATAAATTCAACTCAAAATATTATAAAAGTGAATGTTGAAAATCACACTTAAATGTAATTGAAAAAATAAAATGCTATTAGGTGGGAAAAAACAGAGCTCTGATCATTGCATTAATAAAACAAAAGTGCATCCTGGAAAGAGTTATATAGACTGATGCTGGATAAAATGAGCAGAAACAAGAGAACACGTACACAGTAACAGCCACATTTTGTGATGTCTAACTTTGATAGACTTTGTTCTCAACAGTACAAGGATTGAAGTCAACTCCAAAAGACTCATGATGGAAAATTGTATTCTCATCCAGAAAACGACCATGGAATCTGAATGCAGATCAAAGCATACTTTTTGTTCTCTCTGGTTTGTTGTTGTTTTGTTTTGTTTTTCTTTCTCGTGTTCTTTCCCCTTCATTCTAATTCTTCTTTACAACATAACTGATGTGAACATACGTTTGATGGGAATGTATATGTAGAATATTTATCTGATTGTGTACTTTCTTGGGAGGGGTTAAGAGAGGGATGTGGAGAAAATTTAAAACTCAAAAGCTTATAGGAGTAAATGTTGAAAACTAAAGTTAAAAAAATTAATTAGAAAATAAAGCCAAAAATGAAATTAAAAAGTTCATATAAAATATGCTTTGATCTTTATATATTAAGTTTTTAATGTGTGTTTTGATCTAATTTCATAATATAAAATAACTTCTTGGGGGAAAAACATGGTACATATATGCATGTACTATATAGGTATATATTCAATATATACACAAGCATGTATGTGTGTAGGTATGTGTCTGTATTCACACATACATTCACCTACTGACCGTGACATTTGGAATTTAGTCCAATAATTTTCAAAATTCATTGCTTTATTTTGTTATCGAATTTAGTGGATTTGTGTTGTAGAAATCTCAGATGTCGTCTTATTGTCTTTTTATTTTGCTCTATTATTTCTTCTATACACACATATGTATATATACATATATACATGTATGCATATTTTTGCAACTTGACCATATTTTTAACAAGAATCACTTATTCTAGAGATATTCTCCATTGTTTGTTATAAAATCTAGCTTTTTCTTTTTAATTCTGTCCTGTGAGCTGTGGTTCTTCTAATCTTTATTGCATCCTTTAAGTACTCAATCATTCTTTTACACTGACACTGTATACTGAAAGAAGTCTTTTTTTATTTCAGGCTATCTTGTGGTTCTATTATTTTTTCCTCTAACTTGAGGTTTGTTTGTGTTTTTTTTAATAGTTTCTTTTATTTTCTGACATTTATTCATTATATTACAATTTTCTTTTGTTCCTTAAATCATTAAAGAAAATAAATTCTTAATTGATTATACTGGGAAGTTTAACTTGTGGTAAATCCCTTTTGAATACTTTGTATTCCTCTTTTACTTTATTTCACTTATTTTTTGCTTTATAAAGGAGACTAAGGCTCAGGTGTGGCCTCTCATTTACTGGAACTACAAGATCATTTTCACAGAGAAAAATAAATTCTATCATGGCCTATCAACAAACACTGACTAGCTATTTTGTAAATGTACCATTGCCTACAAGAATGATCTCATGAGAGTGTGACAATCGGTGCAATCTATCACCACTTAGGGAAAACATAAAACAAAGCAAAATACTCACAGTGCATAATTTGATGTTGGATGAGTAATGTTTTCATTGATAAGAATATAATATTATATTTTCGATAATTGAGTATCTTCATATAACCTTTACATAATAATGCAGTTTTAATTAGGAAGCAGTTCTGAACTCTAAAATGTACTAAATCATCATTTTAAGGCTTCTTAATGAGCCAAATATCATTTGTTCTCTAAATGGTACTTTATGAGGTAATTTTTCTCAAGGTTAAATGAGAAAAGGTTTCCAATCCATAATTATTCTTCACACAGGTATTTGTCTATAGGGTTGCATTGCACTTTTCAAAAATTGCACACATTTTTGTTAGCAGATAGGCTATCTCAAAATGACCTACCCTTAAGCAGTCAATTAATTATTGATTAAATTTATTTATTAAAAGAGTAACAATAAAATACCTCATTCTTTTCTCAAGTGAGTTTCACTGTCCTTAAGATTGAAGGAATATAGTCTTTCAGCCTGAGGTATTCTCCAATTGCACTGACCTAAATTCAGAGTATCAATCATGCTGCAATCTTTCTTAAGAACAAGAAGTGTGCTACTTTGAGTTGTCCTCCTAGTAGCTTGCCCAGGGACATGCTGACTTGGGTCCAAAGAAGAAGCATCTGTTTTTGTTTTTTTGTTTTTTTTTAAATTTTAAGTTTGGAAAAAAGAAATAATATGATTGAATTTCTCTTTTGCTGCCACTATTTTTGAAAATTTAATAACAAACCAAATGAAAGGTCTATGGAAGAGATTGTGATTGAAAACCTGATGTTATTCCTGTTGTTTTCCATGAGAAAATAGTGACTTTCCTATCAATTTCAATCATATCCCTGGGAGCAGTTCTGTGCCTTTTCAGGCCTGATCTTAGAGACCATGAATTCTGATTAGACCATGGTAAAGTTAAAGTGGAAGGTTGGGGAAGAAAATGATGCTATGGAAGGTGCTTTGATGTTCTCTGTTAGAGTATCTCTAGACAGTTCTTCAGGAGTGAACTCTTCTTTTCACAGTTTGGATTAGTCCAACAAAAAATCATGTGCATTCATGTAGCTCCTAAATTGTATTATGTTTTAAGAATACCTCTGAGGCTGGAAAGCAGAGCTCATCTCCCCTTCTATCATTGCTGTTCAGAAATATGAGGATTTAAAAAATATGTATTAAACTCAGTTTTCAGGGCAAGGCAATGAAATATTTTCATATTTTCTAAAAATCTAGTTACTTTCAGCTTTTAGCATAAAAATTACATTTTATTGCATCTATGCTGACATTTGCTTAGAATTCTACAAGAAGCAACTAGACTATCTCATGCTTTGTGTGAGCTTTGTTGCTGCATTATCCATACATAAGGCAAAAGATTTGAGACAATGGAAGAGGGGCAGAGGAAAGGTATGAGAAAAAAAGCAAGAGACAGAGGACAGAGAGTAAAATAAAGATAGATGCATAGAGTTCAAGCACATACCTTTAACTACCAAGGCAAAAACTGACCTATTACTGACTCAGTAATATTTTTTTTTATTATTTAATGTATTTAATTTTCAGCATTGATTTTCACAAGAGTTTGAATTACAAATATTCTCCCCATTTCTGCCCTCCCCCCCACTCCAAGATGGCATATATTCTGGTTGCCCTGTTCCCCAGTCCGCCCTCCCTTCTGTCACGCCACTCCCCTCCCATCCCCTTTTCCCTTCCTTTCTTGTAGGGCAAGACAAATTTCAATGTCCCATTGACTGTGTATCTTATTTTCTACTTGCATGCAAAAAACTTTATTTTTTGTTTTTGAATATCTGTTTTTAAAACTTTGAGTTATAAATTCTCTCCCCTCATCCCTTCCCACCCACTCTCCCTCCCTAAGAAGTCAAGCAATTCAACATGGGCTACATGCGTATCATTATGTGTAACCCTTCCAAAATACTCATGTTGTGGAAGACTAACTATATTTTGCTTCTTCCTAATCAATCCCCCTTTATTGAATTTTCACCCTTCACCCTGGCCCTTTTCAAAAGTATTTGTTTTTGATTGCCTCCACCCTCATCTGCCCTCCCTTCTATCATCCCCCTTTTTTTATCTTCTTCCTCCTTCTTTCGTGTGGGGTAAGATACCCAACTGAGTATGTATGGTATTCCTTCCTCAGATCAAATCTGATGAGAGCAAGAGTCACTCATTCCCCCTTGCCTGTGTTCTCTTCTCTTCCTATAGATATGCTTTTTCTTGCCACTTGTATGCGAGACAATTTGCCCCATTATATCTCTCCCTATCTCTCTCTCTCAAAATATTTCTCTCTCATCCCTTAATTTGATTTTATTTCTTTTAAATATCTTCCTTTCATCTTCAACTCAACCTGTGCCTGCTCTCTCTCTCTCTCTCTCTCTCTCTCTCTCTCTCTCTCTCTCTCTCTCTCTCTCCATATATATACACATATATAAATACACACATACACACTCACATCTCACATATTGTGTTGTTAAGCAAAATTGTCTCCTAAGCATGGCTTTTGTTTCTTTTGAATGGAAGTACTTTCAGCTGTTAAGTGCTAAGCCCCAGGCCCAAAGCCCTATCAGGTGTGAAACCTGTGTGGGTGTAGATTAATGACTTAAGAGGGGCCAACTCGGGAACTAATGGTCTCTGGTCCTTGAGGTGGGGCTTGAGAACACCAGAAGCTCGGCTGTGAGGAAAGGCGAGCCAAGAGACAACTACTGCGGAGGCAGGAAGCTGCGGAAGCAGAGCTGACCTGTGCGTAGACCCAGGAGTGCAAGCAGGAACTTCAGGCCAGTAAAAATGATTTGGCTAAATACTATCTTGTTTTTCTGTGGCCTCCTGGTTATTCTTGTGAGGTGGGCTTTCTGGGCTTGGAGTCTTTTTGTCACGATGTCGGAATGGGGAGGCTGGTTCACGGATCAGCTGCGGTGGGGCCTAAATAAATTTTTTGTTGTTTTCTACTTAGAGAACCTCTCATACCTTGCGATTTCGAACCATTCAAACATATACATGATTATATTTGAGATTATAAATTCGGCC
>JAQQSZ010010990.1:0-12364 GCA_028646595.1 Phalanger gymnotis
GGTGGGGAGCTCACGCCAGTCACTGCTTCCCATCTGCCATCTTGGCTCTGCCCACTCTCTGAAGCCTTTTACACTGCTGATCACATTTGTTCTCCTTGATGCTCTCTTTTCTCTAGGTTTCTCTAACACTATTCCAGTCTTTTACCTTTCTAACTGTACCTTCTCTGTGTTATTTGCTGGAATTTCCTCCAGTTTTGTTAACACTGCTCTGCCCTAGGCCCTCTTGCAAGACCTTTTCTTTTCCTTCTATACTATTTCATTTGGTAATCTCATGAGGTATCATAGATTCCATTATCTCTATGCAGATGATTCTCAGATCTATTTATTCTGTCCTAATTTCTCTCCTGACTTCTAGTCTCATATCTTCAACTGCCTATTAGAAATCTTGAACTAGATGTCTCATAGACATGTGAAACTCAGCATCTCTAAAACTGAACTCATTATGTTTTTCCCCAAACCTTCTCCTCTTCCTAATTTTTCTGTTACTGTTGAAGAGATTATTAGGCCACCTCCCTAGGCACATAGCTATCATCCTTGACTCCTCACTTTTTATCATCCTAGTATCCAATCTGTTGCTGAGTCTTATTGATTTAACCTTCGCAATACCTCTCACATATGCCATTTTATGTCTTTTGATGCTACCACCTCTCTGGTGCAGGCCCTCATCATCTTTCACCTAGACCATTGCAATAACCTTTTGATTAGTCTCCTTGCCTTAAGTTTCATTTCACTCTAGTTCATCCTCCACTTCACTGTTAAATTGATCTTAAAGCAAAAGTCTGATCATGCCATCCTGCCATTCAATAAACTCTAGAGGCTCCTTGCTTCCTCTGGGATCTTCTCTTATATTTATATAATCTTATATACATATATATATATACATATATATATGATCTTATATTTATATAGAGAGAGATCTTATATTTATAAGATGCTCTGTTCAGCATTTAAAGCTTTCTTTGCAACCTGACCTCCTCCTCTCTTTCTAATCTTGTTATACTTCACTGCCCTCTCCCCACCCCCAGCCCCCACACATACTCAGTAATCCAGCTACACTTGTTTGGGCTGTTCTTCTATCAATGCTGGACATTTTCATTGGCTGTCTGTCCTCCATGTTAGAATTCTTTCATTTGTCCCCAGAGGGCAGAACTAGAAACCATAGAAGCAAGTAACAAATAGACCAGTCTAGGCTTGATGATAAGTATTTCTGCCTTCAATTGTTAGAGCTTTCCAAAAGTAGAATGAGCAGCCTTGAGATTTAGTGGATTCTTCCTCATTGGAGGTCTTCAAGCAAAGGCTGAATAATTGCCTATTGATTATGTTATAATGTGGATTCTTTTCATGTATGGATGGCTTTTGAGGTCCCTTCTGATTCTCAACTTTTATGATTCTGCGAATGTAGTTTCATTTTCACCACCTTTTCACTTTATTTCACTCCTCTCCTCCAACCCCAAAATGATGTTATAAACCCAAATATCCATTGAACAGGTGGATGTTAAACTGTTATATGGCTATGTAATGTGAGCTCATCCTCAGTTTTTCCATGTGTAATAATGAGAAATGTATGGCTTAATGGACAGAGGGCTGACATCATAGTCAGGAGGACCTGGATTCAAACTATACACTGGCTTTGTGATCATAGGCATGTCTCAACTTAAAATGCTCAAATTTTGCAATTATCTATGTTTGTTTTTACTCTCCCTCTTCCCAAAAATACACTAAAAAGGAAGAAAAGTAAAATCTCTAGAACAAATTTCCATAGATAAGCCAAAACATTCCCATATTGACTCTGTCCAAAAATGTGTTTCAGTCTGTATATCTAGCCCATTGTCTGTCTTTCAGAAGTTACTTACATTTTAGTTCAGTGATCCTAGGCAATTCTCCAAAGCTATTAGTTACACATCTGAATCTTTTTTTTTGGAGTTTCCACACAGGATTTCCTCAGATTGAAGAAATAATAGCTGCAGAATCCTCTCTTCCAACATCCATCACCTCTCCTGCTCCACATACCCCAACAAAAGCACAAAAGAGTCAAGAAATATCTACCTACAATTTCAGGGCTATACTCATAGTTAGTGAGCTGTTATTGTTAAGATTCTTAGAGAAATTTAGGCAAAAAGTGCTGTATGTTTAAAAAATTTTCCGAATGATGATAATTTGAGGTTTTAATTGTATGTAGATAAGTATAACAGCTTTTCTCCAGATACACATTGAGGATAGGGAGGACAGGGGTTTAAGAGTACCTATCTATAAAAATCATGCCGATTGTAAAAAAAATATATATAAAACTTAACTTCATTAGTTTGATGTTATTGGGTGGGTGGGATGACATACAGTATGCATTACTAAACTTGTTAAGCTGTGCAATAAATATCTTATATTTTGCACAATTTGTATGAGAAGTTTTTATTAGATTTCCTTTAATGGGCATCATATTTTCAGCCAGTGTATTTATTAGCCAAATTCATATGAATAAATTTTTATTTTGTCACTGTCATAGTTAAATAAGCAGACATGGAAAAGATATAAATGTGTCAGTATTACAGAAGAGAAAACACATGAATGCACATGGTGACTTTCAACTTACAGATGTAATGTGATAGAATTTACTATAGTGACATTTAGAAAGCTACTTCCCACATAAATAGAATAAGGTCAGGTGTAGCGCTAATAGACACAAAGTTAAAAAAAAAAACAACTTGAAAGAATGCACATCAGCTTTAACAAGTGCACAGTACATTCATTTACAGTGATGGATGATCTTTTTGTTTAAAGTTGACATAATGTTGAATGGAATGTTTTGTTTATATGTGGTCCTTGATTTTATTGACTAGCACCAAAAAGTATGACCAAACTGAGATTTTGAACAGTGGACTTTTTTCTTTCATTAGAAGCATGTCCCTTCTCTGAGTCCCTGTATTTTCCCCCTCGTGTGCAAAAGTTCTTAAGTTATTTCACAGGTATTCTCCAAGATGGATTGCTGCCTTAAAACAACAACAACATTATCACATTGAAAAGAAAACCAATTCATACTTCAATGCAAGTACTCATTATTGCGTAATTTTGATGGGTAAATAAGAAAAATTAGAGGTTAAGATTTTCAGTACATAATGTCTTTAACGATGGCTTGCCAATTGTCAGTGTGTTTGTGGCTAAAATTCCAGGGATAAAAGTGAATTATTACTGAGAGTACCTGTAGATTAAAATCACAGAAGTTGGAGATGGATAAAACTCAATAAGCCAATTGGTTTTTTCGGATGTCAGCCCAAAATTGTTTACTATAATGCTCTTTCTAGTACTAATTCAGCATAGGTTAAAATTGGAGCAGTGAGATCATTATGCTCAAAATTAGGCAAAATTATTTAGCATTAACTTAGTGAAAAAGGATCTTTCTGTCAAAAAGTTTTCTTTGGGAATTCCTGCAAATGCCCCACCCTCCTCCAAAATAGCATAACTTTTCTCTTCACAATGTCATTTATTGTGAGCTCTTATGTGATTGTGAACATCCCTTCTTTTTTGGTAGTTAAATCTTAAAAATGAATTTTAAAAATATCTATATTTAGTCAACTCCAAATAGGCACTGCATGACTCTAGTACACATGACTTGTTAACATTTCAAAACTAATAAAATAGGTGAAACCACAAATAGAAAGACATAATGATAAAAAAAATTCCATATCATTGCAAATGGTTCTCATGGATACCAGGTATTCATAGCTGGGTGACAGAGGAACAACCCAATTTAAATGTATTCTAAGTAAATAATTAGTGACTTGAGACATGGCTTATAACTTGAATTCTTTCTTTGACTCTACCATGCCTGAGATATGATTAAACATAATTAAGTATATCTTGCCCTATAGGAAAATAGAAGGGAAGGGGGTAAGAAAAAGGTGGGTGATAGAAAGGAGGGCAGATAGAGGTAATCAGAATGAACACTGTCGGGATGGGGGGAGGGAAGAGATGGGGAGCAATTTAGAACTCAAAATCTTGTGGAAGTGAATGTTAAAAAGTAAAAATAAATTAATAAATGCAAATAAAAATAAAAAAGACAAGACATAATTAATTAACAGTAAATATCAAAACCAATTTATAACTGGTGTCATTTCACTGAGGCCTTCTCTGGGTTGAATAGATTGTACATTGTCATGACCATCTGGGTTCCGTGGAATTGATTAAAGCAGGGATCCAGCTTTTCCTTATCTTTATAGGCTTACTGCATTGAACTTTGGAGAGCTGTTTGGAATGATTAGTAATGGCAATTCCTCACTGTTTGGTGAAGTATAAGGAAGTTTTCTTTTCACGGTGTCAGAGAACTTAACATCTGATAAAGGGTTAGAATTAAGATTCCCATAAGCAAATTATTTTACTAGTCCTTTCTTTCAAGTAAGGATCTGAGTACTATATAACTTGGATTTCCCTAATTACTAGGGAGCCTCTCACACAGAAAATTTTGAGATACCTATGAAACTGTTATCACTAAGCTACATATAGATACCATTAAGTACCCAGTACTTCCAATAATGACCATATTTCAAAAGGCTTGGCAAAAGACTTTATCTAATGATTATGCACAAATGGAAAGGTAATATTTCATAAGGGAAGGTTTTTTTTTTAATATTGAAGGTTCTATAGTCCTTTCAAAACACCCATGGAAAACCTATAATGGAAGCTGAAATACATACTCTTCATTATACTTAGCCTCATTGTATACTTACCTGTTTAGTGGGCCAGCTCACCATACATCTGGTGTTTAACCAAGCTCACTAAGATTTTGTATACCTATATTATTGAAGCCTTGATTTAATAGTAATTACAGCAAAAGTTAAGATGGAAAGATGCTTCACTACGACTTAAGGAAGAAAATACACAGTTATATGAGACCATGAGAAAATGTAGATAATTGGGATAAATGTTATTATAATCATATTATGTATTACTTGAAAAAGCCTGGACATAGTTTGAAAGATGAATTAAATCAGAGAATCAATATTTTTCAGATTAGTTTGGTAAAATGTTAAAAAAATCTAAAACTAGTTTGCCTCTATACAAAACGGTATAAAAAATTCCAGAATTGGAAGAGATGTCAGAGGCTAGCTAGTCAAAATTACACCTATAAAAGAATACTTTCTAGAATATACCCATGTTGTTATCCAGCAGAGTCCTCTAAAGAGGCAATAATTTGACATCCCTCCAAATTAGGCTCCCAGAAAGAAGAGATCTTAGCTGATGGGTTGCAGAATACTGAGTGGATGGTGTTGTAGGGGCGATTCTCAGTTTAGATCTCAGCATCAGGACAGGCAACAAATAAGAGGGTAATGACTTCTTAGCTGCCTTCCTCCAAATAATCCTGAACCATCCATGATGAGGATCTATTGTGCTATGACTCAGATGTTTCTGTCGCTCATCCTGCCCATGGTCACTACTTCACATGAGGAGACCCACTTTGAACAGCAAAGATTTTGCTTCACACCACACCCCTACATGAATCGGATTGTTAACATCTGGGACTCTGCCTTTTTAAAGCTGAAAAGTGAACCTTGGAATTTCTGGTCTTCGTTCTGTTTCATATTTGGTTCCTCTTTTAAATTTTTTTAGTCTTTTTGTGTTTTTATTATTACCTGCTTGAAGCTTTATAGATGTTGCCCACACCAACCTTCTAACATTCCCAAGGTTAGAGTTGTTTAGTAATGGCTCTATGGGCATTTAAGTCATGGGAAACCCTCTAAAAGGTTATGTCCTTGCTACCAAGGGGCTGGGATGTGATCAGAGTAACATCCACTGTATTTTGACTAGGCTAGTTTTTTTTTTTCCTTGCAAGATAAAGAGACTACCCTCAAGAATTTGTCCAGGGCACAAAGACTCAAACTATTTACATATCTTGGTCACCACCTAAGTGCTGTGGATGCAAGGAAGATGCATCCAACTGAATCAATGCTTTTTCTTTTATGAATACCTTTTCCACGCTACTGATAAATCACCTCTTTTTGCTAACCTCTAGATGGTCCACCACTGTCTCATTTTCTTCTAGTCCTGAACTAGAACCACTAAAATAGCCTAAGTCAGGTGGTTCTGGCCTAGGACAGAAACAGAAGGGAAGTCTTAAGAGAGGAGCAAACCCCTCTAGAGAATGGAACTCGATTTAAGACAAGTTTCAGAGGGAAGCAAGTCATACGGAGTCACTATGTCAGATGGAGCAAAGATGAGTAATGGGATGAACCAGGCTAGGGATTCTGGGTTTTCCACTGTGCTACCATTGCTTTGCCACCATCAGTGGCATAGAAAAATCCTTTTAGATCAAGTCCCTTTAGATTATACCCATTGCACCATTCCCATCTCCCATTCTAGAATGTATGCTATCATCATCATCATCATCATCATCATCTCCCTCCCACTCTCTCTCTCTCTCTCTCTCCCCACACACACACACACACGCACACACACACACACGTGCGAGTCCATGGGGCTTCTTGGCTTTTATGCATTGTGCCTGTCGTTTCTTGTTGGATCTATACAGGTGGTTTGGCCTGCAAGTCTTCTCTATAGGTAAAAATGGGCATCTGTTTCACCCTTCCCACCTTGTCTCATAAAGGCTTCTTTTCCCCTCTCACCTGTTGAAGCTCTATCTCTCTTTCATATTCCTTGTCTATTACAGGCCTTTATGTACATATATTTCTTTGAAGAAGCCATATTAATACATAGGCTTCTTTTTTAGGTATACCCATCCCCCCTCCATCTCTCTCTCTCTCTCCTCCTCCTCCTTTCCCCATCTCCCTTTCTCCCTCTCCCTCTCTCCCGGTCTCTCTCCCTCTCTTCCTCTCTCTTTCTTCCTCTCTCTCTATCTTCCTCTCTCTCTCCCACTCTCTCTCTCCCTCTCTTTCTCTTTCTCTATATGTATATAATACATATATATATATAATATATGTACATATGAATACACACACAACACATATATAGGACCTAGTAGATCTGAGTCTGTGATTGTGATTGTGTCTGTGTCTAGGTCTGTGTCCATGTCCATGTCTGCTTCTGTATTTTTTCCATGTCCTTGCCCATGTCGGTGTCAATGTCTATGTTTGTCTCTTCCTCCCCTGTATTGGCAATCAAGATGGGCTTTTAGCACTTATTCAACCAAATGCCCTTGAAGAGTTTGGCCTTTGTTTCCTTGATTAAATCAGGAGTCCATGATGACCTCCTTGCCTCAAAGGAAAGCCTAGTTTACATGAGGTTTGAGTGACATGTTTGTGACATCAGAGGCTTTTAGACCACATGGGTTTAAGTCGCATTTTTGTGACACTTTTACATCATGTGGGTGAGTCACATGCGTGACTCACTTTTGACCCTGAACAAGATCTATAAATCCAGAGGTTGTCTTTCTCTTTTGGAGCTCTGAGCCACAGTAGGAGTGGTGCATGACTCTGGGTCAGCCATTGTTATGAGCTCCCTGGCTTTGGAGAAAACTCAGATGTTGATGCTTCTCTGGTAACTGTGTATTGTGATTTTGTCAGATGGAAATCTGCTCGTTGATTCATGTTTCTTTGCTCTGATTGTATTTGCTCTGAAGCTCAGGGTGCTGTCTTTTCCCCCTGAGCTGAGTGAATGATATTTGTATTTGTTAACCCCTTAACATTGCTTTCCTTAGTAAAGCAGATCAAAATAACCTGTGCTTGCATCGTTCTTGTTGGGCTTGTGTTGGTTTTTCACCCCCACAGCAGCTGCTAGCCAGATTATTGCAACATCCACTTTCCTTTCTGCCAGTTTGCTTGTCTACCCTGTAAGTCTGCCACCAGTGGGTCCCTGCTTCCTTTTGAAGGCCAAGTAGCCAGCTTAAGTGTGTGGACTCTATTACCAATGTGGTGTCCACTTGATGATCATCATTGTACTCAGGATAAGAAAAATTCACATTTTTGTGCAGAAAACATTCACTATACCAAAGAAATCCCGTGTCCAACTCCAACATAAATACATAAATATATTTATCACATTTATGTGTATACATTTGTTTATATTTGTATATATAGTCTTTCTCACAATACGTGTAAGAGACAAAAGTATGAAAGTTAGACCCCTAGTTATTATTAATGTTAGATCTAGAACAAAGGACATTAGAAAAAAAAAGTAAAAACTAATTGGTTTGTAGATTCATATAAACATAAAATATATCATTTGTGTATAGTTTTATATTAATATAAGCCTATGTATAGATATACTTATTAAATATATAGTTATATAGAGATCTATATAAAACTATTTCATCAATTAAATATATTTTATTTGAAATATCTATGTTAATTGAATATATAGTTATACATGACTGTATTAAATTAAAATATATAAACTTATATGTATATATAATCATATATAACTAGGTAAGTATACAAACTATTCAATTAAAATATATACATATGCATATATACATACGTAATACACACACATATATAAAAATCTATAAGCCAGTTTTCATGAGCTTCAATTTCCTAATTTCCTTTATTCTAGTATTGAAAAATTAATAACAAGGGAATCTTTTTCATCAAAAGCTGATGTCTTTTTATTTTTAAGTAAAATGTAAAAATGCAATATTTATAACTAAAACAATTTTAAAGAACTTCTTAAATGTGCTTTGTATATAATCATTTGCAATGAAAAAAAAATGTCTCAGTAACTAACCCTTCAACTTTCTTAGTATGCTAAGAACATCCAATCTGTATGTCTCTGTGTGAGACCTTTTTATAAATGCCTATGTAATGTATTTCTGAGCAGACATGGTAAATCATTCTGACCTGAGGACCACCACTGTGTTTGTAGAGCAAAAAGCTCGCCTTTCTTTACTGAATAATAAATGATCACAGGACTGGAAATGAGTCACACATTTCAGACTGGCCAAAGACAAACTATCTTTGATTCACCTGTACATATCCCACATTATTACTCAGGTGTTAAGCAGAAATGTTTTTTGTCCTTAGGTCTGAAAAGGCCCTTTGGTTTAAATTATGGACCTTCTCTGGTCTTCTCACAGAAAGTAAAATAAATGTAGTAGAGGTTACTGGTTGTAAAAAGCTGTTAAAATACACAAGTTCTGCCTCATTTCCAGTGAAATGTTGTGACTTAAAATTGCTAGGTTGTTGTTACTCAGTATCTAGCCTAACTATGCAGGTAGATGGAATAGGCTTATTTTTCTCACTGCTTTAAGGATTTCATTATTACTTAAGGGTAGCTTCAGGACAAAAGATAAAGTATTTTAAACACCGTAAGAGCAAAGAACGCACTTTAACACACTTTACCTGTCTACTTAAAAATGACTGGAAAAATAAAGGAATTAAGGAAGTCCTTATGGTTTTCTGTTACTTAGTAGAACATTTTTTTGAATGGAGTTGATAACCTAAGGAATATTTTAATGCTCTTAAAAATGCTTATTCTTTTTCTGAGACCTGTAATTTCTTCTATGTAAGGGAGCAGGGAACCATGAGTTAAGGAAATGCCTATCACAAGACAGACTGGGTGTTCTTTAGAGTCATACATCCAGGATGTATCAGAGGAAGGACATGAATCAAGGTCCTCCTGAATCCCAGGCTGGTTCACTATCCACTCTGCTATATTGTTATGTTATCTTCAACAAACTTTTGTCAAGTAGCAGTAAAACTAGATTTGAGCATAGAGTGTTTAGGGTGTACATTAGTTTCTGTTGTCCATTTTATGAGGTTTCCTGTTCAAATTGTGCCACCCTATGAATACATAGGTACTGCCTAAGATTGCAGTAGCCATCTGTCTTTGACCTGATATGATATACCTGAGCATGTCTTATTAATTAATTAAAATAAAAGGATTTAAGAAAGATATTCAGATTCATGAGAAGAATATGACAAATACCATTTATCTAAGGGTCATTAGTTCTTTTTTGTTAATACCAAACATATTGGACAACTGAATTTCTGTAAAAATAGAAGCTAAATGACATTTTTCAATATTTTAAGGACGTAATTTTGTTAGTCTTTAATATTGTTTTATTAATAATGAATAGTATGTATATACACATATTTCATATGATTTGTTATATAGAAATCTAATCATATTTGAAGTATCTCTGGAGTATAAGGAATAATTTCTGAGAGCAACAATATTTTTCTCTTATGCTGATCATATCTGTTAGAGAAACATAATAATTATATGGTAGCAGGAGAATAAGTAAGCATTGGAAGTCATCTGCAATGTTATAGATTTCTGATATTTTGCAATAGATTTTGTTACTATATTTTCTTTTAAAATTGCCTAAACTTCCCTTTGTATCTTTCCTTCTCTGTTATAAAACTATTTTTAATCATAATAGTTATCATTTATATAATGCTTTAAGGTTGTCAAAGCATTGATCTTCACAACAACCTGGAAGGTATATGCTATCAATATTCCCATTTTGTAGATGAGGAAACTGAGGTTAAATGACTTGCCCAGGGTGACACAGATAGGAAGTGACTGAGGCTGCATTTGATCTCAGTCTCCTTGATTCAGTCCAGCATTTTTTCCACTGTACCACCTAGCTACTTTCTTCTTCAAAAAGGAAAAGAGGAAGAAGAAAATAATCAACGAAACTAATAAACACATGAACAAAATTTCTGATGTTATATGGAAAGTTCTGACATCTATTGGGGGAGGTGTTTTCTCATATTTCTTCTTTTAAAACAACCTTGTTCTTTATAATCCTGCAAAATTTAGTTACAATTGTTTTGTCATTGATCTTCCTATTTACATTATTGTAGTACTAATGATTGGGGTCTGCTTACTTTGTATCCACTTTGCATCTGTTCATATAAGTCTTTCCATGTTTCTCTGCATTCATCACACTTGTTTCTTACAGTGAATTAATACTGCATACCATCAAAAGGGTATGGACATTTCAGTCACTTTATTTGCATAATTTCCATTTGCTTTCCAGAATAGTTGTACCAACTTACAGTTCCAATAACAATGCATTAGTGTGCCTGTCTTTCCATGACTCTTTCTATGTTTACCATTCAGTCTTCTGTTGCATCCCTGGCATTTATAAAAGCTTTGAATGTTACTCTCTAACCAAATACTTTATCAGATATGCAATTATAAAAAAGGAAGAGTAAATTTGAATAACAAGATTGTGATGTGTTTAAACTGTTAAAAATTAAAATCCAGAATTAATGCAGTGGGGACAAGGAAGATAATTTTCAATCTATACATTCTTTCATTTGAAAGATGAAATATCTTTTAGAAGTATATAACACTATCAAATTTACAATAGTTTACATATTGTCATAATTATGAGTAGTACTTCAAAAAACTGAAATTTCAGAAACTGCCCTTTATTTCTTTTTCTAACTTGGTTTAACATTAGTTTTATATACTTGAATTATTTATTATGTAACCATTATCTTGTGTTATTGCAAGTCCTAGAATTAAATAGAGTGAGTCATATTTATCCCTACTTTACAGATGAGAAAACTGAGTTGCACAGAGGTGTAATGATTTGCCAGATTCATACAGATAGCAGTTATCAGAGCTAGTACTCAAGCTGTGTGGGATCTCCTGACTCCCAGCCAGTGTCCTTCCTTCAATATTGTGCAATATTATATTCATAATAGACATATATAAAAATAATGTCTTTGGTTAGGGTTAATGAGCCATTACCTATTTAATTGCTTTTTTCTACTTCGGGATTGTCTTGTACTGTCAAATTGATGGTGGTTGAATTATTGGCTCACATCTGTCCAGCTAACCAACCCATACCCACATCACTCTTACTCTAGATTTGAAATAGGCCAATTTGATTCACAAAACTAGGATTTGGACACAGCATTTGGAATAGACTCCTCAACCCCTCTTTGTAGTAATGATGGCTCACATTTATATGGTGTTTTAAGATTCACAATTCATAAGCAGAATTGACAGCAGTGCAATTGAGAAGCAGACATCAAGAAGACATTGAGGAAGCAGATACCGAGAGAGAGCCAGCATCAAGAGAGACTGCAGAGTGTAGAATGCAGATAAACCAGGAGACTGCAAGACCTCTAAGAACTGCAAGGGCTTTCAGAACTGTGGAAAAGGACACAGGTTGTTTGTGGACATCATTAACAAACAGTTTTTGCAGGGGCGGAGCCAAGATGGCGGCTGGGAAGCAGTGACTGGCGTGAGCTTCCCACCAAGTCCCTCCAAAAACCTATAAAACAATGGCTCTGAACCAATTCTAGAGCTGCAGAACCCACAAAGTGGCAGAGGGAAGCAGGGCCCCAGCCCAGGACAGCCTGGATGGTCTCTGGGTAAGGTCTGTCCCACACGGACCTCCCAGCCCCCAGCCGAGGGGAGCGGAGCTGAGCCCAGCGCGCACGGCGTGAACAGACCAGAC
>JAQQSZ010010991.1:0-12364 GCA_028646595.1 Phalanger gymnotis
TTTTTTTGTCACATGTATTATTTTTTTTCAAAAAGCAACACTTTTTTTTTTATCAATTCAATTGTTCCTTTCTTTTTTGCTTTTCTCTTTTTATTTAAAAATTTTCCATCCTTGTGCTTCCTTCTTCATCTCCATCTCTTAGAATTCATAGTGTGCTGTAAAGCTCAGTCAAGTGTCATAAATTATCTAATGACCAACAAAGCATTTAATGTGGCTACTGTGTCCCAAGGTGCTGGGGAACAGAAATACAAAGAACGAAATAATCTCAATTTGGAAGGAACTTACTATCCTTTTCTCCTATCAGTATATACAAAGCATTCTGGTAAGTACTACTTTGACTGCATCCCATGCATTTTTGCTCTTTTTTTTTTTGTTAAGTCATTTTCAGTCACATCTGATTCTTTGTGACCTTATTTGGAGTTTTCTTGGCAGAAATACTGAAGTGGTATGCTGTTTCCTTCTCCAGCTCATTTTTACAGATGAGGAAAGTGAGGCAATTGGGGTTAAGTGACTTGCCCAGGATCACATAGCTAGTAAATGTCTGAGGCCAGATTTGAACCTAGGAAGAGGAGTCTTCCTGATTCCAGTCCCAGTACACTGTCCACAGTGCCACCTATCTGACCCACATAATAATTATTATATTATCAAGTTTAACGTGAAGGTCTATGTAGAATCTGTATCAGACTGCACACCATTTTGGGCGGCAGGGGGGAGGGGAGGGAAGGGAAGAAAATTTGAAAGTCAAGAACATGTAAAACTAAGTGTTGTAAACTAAAAATATCTAATTTTAAAAAAAACAAAAGAGACAGAGAAAAAAATAATTATTATATTATCTTCAACCTAGTCTGATTTTTCTATAATTTGTTACATCAGGAATTTTATTCTCTACATAGAGTTTTATCTTTTGAACATTTTTTGTTGTATACTGTTTCATTGTTTACCATTTTTAAGTCTGGTTTTAAAATGTCTGGCTAAACTTATGCCCCAGAACATGATCAATTTTTGTAAATGTTCCGAATCGTACTTGAAAAACAAAAGTATATTTCTATTTTTTCCATTGAAGTCTTTTCATATAGCTGTCAGGCCCAGCTTCATCAGCATACTACTGAAGTCAGCAACTTCTTTCTTGTTTATCTTTGTGTTTGATTTGTCATATTCCCTTGGTAGGCTGTTTACATTTCCTTCTATTGATTTTTCTAGAATCATTATTTTTTTTTTTGCAACTTCATTGTATTTTCGTTTAGAAATTTAGCAGCCAGGAGCAGCAAGGTGCCACAATCCACTGAATCTGGAGTCAGGAAGACATGAGCTCAAATCTACTCTCAGACAACTACTAGCTGTATGATCCTGGATAACTCACTTAACCTTTGTTTGCCTCAATTTCTTCATCTATAAAATGGGGATAATGATAGCACTCTATCTCTTAGGGCTGCTGAGGATCAAATGAGACAATAATTATAAGGCATTTAGCACAGCACCTCACAAATAGTCACTAAATGTTACCTATCATTACTTGGTTGCTTTCACCTAGGTACATATGCATTAAATATTGATATCCTCCTGTTGTCAATTGTACCTTTAAGCATGATATAATTTGCTTAGTCTCATTTACATTCAGCTCAATTGGAATCATTGAAACTCTGCATTTGGAGAAGTTCACAAATGCATGATATACTGTCCATCTTAGCTAAAAACCTATGTCCATGTCTAGGTATTTACTATGATTCCTGTAGGTAACATGATATTGCATTGCGTCTTTTAATACATTTCCTTTTGTATAAGTTTGAGATTTAACATTTAGGGTTCAGAAGGGTCTTAGAGGTCATCTAGTCAAACTCCTTTATTTTAAAAATGAGGAAACTGAGGACAATTCAAACCAAGATTCTTCTCCAGTTTTCTGGTACCTCTCCCATTCCCCATTACGCCTTAAGTATTACTGATAGTTCTGTAGAGATTAAAATGGTAAATTCTTTCAGTAGCCTGAGATATATTCAATCTGGCCTAGAGAATTTAAACTAAGCTAAAGAATCTAAATATTCACATGACATCTTCAACTCTATTGGGTTTAGGTGATACACTACTGCTATAGTTTCTTGACACTATTACAAAAAAAAAAGTAAGTAGCCAAATTAGAGAAATATGTTCTTGTACTTTGAAAGTATCTTCAAGACCATCCAGGATAAAAGCCTAATTTTAAATATGGGAACCTGAGGTCCAGAGGAGTTGTGTGTTGACTTAGTTTCCATAGCAATTTAGTGGCAAAATTGGAACAAATACCCAGACTCTTTATACTGTATCACTGTATCTCTTTCTTTTTCAAAAACTGTCAGAGATTTCTACTAGGAAATTTTACCACCATCTTTCTATCAAGCTAACTGAATTAACCATTCTTTTCTTCTCTCTTTAATTTCACTTTCTCATTTCACTATCTGGACTGTTCTACCTCTTTTCCAACTGCCTTGTGGCAAGCCACATTCTCCTCCGCTCTATCATTTTCTAGTTCTCCCTTCTTGTTCCGACTTAATATAAGTTTCTTTGGGAACAGAGACCTCGATCCTAAAAATGTTTTCTTGTATTTGTATCTCTAGCACTTAGCACAGTGCCTAGCACATAGTATTCACTTTGTAATAAATGTTCTATCTAGGTTGACATTTTTTCAAAAATATCTTTTCCATTTTCCCAACATTTTTGCTTGCATGCAATCCTTTCATCAAGTGTGGGGAGCCTCGACTCTTGCTGCTTTTCACATACAGTACTCCACCTTCCTTCCTTGCACCTTTGTATATAATGTCCTCTATGTGTAGAATGCATTCCCTTATCATGTACTTCTTAGAATTTCTAGTTTCTCTCAAAGCTCATCTGAAGTGTCACTAACTTAGTGGCTTTTTCTGATCCTAAAGCTGTTAATGTTAAAAATAATAATAATAATAATAATAAATAAAAACAAAAACAGTCTACCTTGTGTAACATTCTATCCTTTTTGTGTGTGAAGAGTTTAGCTGCTATACAAGATTGACAATGAACACACAAGCACAAGCAAAACTGATAAAATTAATTTATGGAAAGACAAAGTCTCTCAAATAGCCAGAATGTTGAGTCAAATTAAATCCTTCCTTGTGTAATTTAAGTACAGTCAGGTAAACATAAAGTCAAGTCAGTCATAGACGACCGAAGGGCCTTTGAGCTTGAAATGTAGTTAGCCCAGAAGATAGATGCTGACTTGTATGTCAAGTCTTAAAGAAGACCCTTTCTGAAGATAGCACGCTGGCTTAGATGAATACTTCATAGCTCTTTCTACCTTTGTCTTTCTGTAAGAAAACTCTCAAGGACCAAAATTACTGACAAAGGTTATTTCATACTTACATATTAAGGTTCTAAATGAAAATGATTTAAATTTCATTTCTTCTTTAAGACACTATTTTGGTAAGAAACAATGAATGTGGAAGCATGGGAAAACCTGGACAAATTGATGCAAAGTTAAATAAGGATAACTAGGTACAATATTCACAACAATGATAATAATGTAAAAAGAACAACAGTAAAAATAAACTTAGCACTGTGTAACTTTAATGGCATCAAAATTTGACATCAAAGAAAAGATATGAACATATACCTTCTCTTCTTTGCAAAGGTGGGAACCGTGAATGTGAAAGCCCATTTTCTATTTGACTTGATTGATATGTTGACTAGTTTGCTGAGCACCCTACTGCCACAACTCCAGCCATTGTTTTCATCTATCCCACACTACAACCTTGAACATGGATCCTCAGTCTCTCAGCTTGGATAGGTGAGCTTTTGCCTTAACTCTGCTAGGAACCAGGCCTTTGAACTTGGCGCCATGCCACCAAATTAGACTCCTCCCTTCCAGATCTTCTTTATGTGTTCTATTTTCCTATTAGAATGTAAGATCTCTGAGGCCAGAACCTGTCTTAATTACTTGTATTTGTATTCCCATGCTCAACATAAAATCTGGCACATCATAAACACTTAATCAATACTCTATTTATCTCTTTATCTTTTGAATTCTTTGTTATTAAGCAGGAGGTCTTCTCTTGTTTTGCATCATAGATGCCTTGCCAGTCTGGTGAAGCCTACAAACTCCTTTTCAGAACAATATTTTTAAATGTATAAAGTAAAATACTGTTGCAACAATGCTGCTTACAGCTTCCATGGAGGTGTAAGGCCAATAATACCAGCAAGCAGGAGGGCAATTACAAGCAGAAATTATATAAACAGAGCAAATAACACAAATCAGCAGACAGAGCTTCTGACTGTCTGACCATAGCAATACATACATAGTTACCAGAGAGAGAAGCACCAACATCTAGGTTTTCAAAGTCACGGCTACCGAGAGTCTCATCTGGCCAAATCACATACTCTTCCAATAAATGAGCTCCCCAGCAAAATGCTAACCTCAAAGTATATATACACTTTTTTAGGGTCAGAGGGCATCACAACCATGTGACTCAAACTCATGGGACTTAGGCTTTCTTGTGACTTAAACAAGCCATCAACGACTCTTAATTGCCTTAGTGCTGAGAAGCACTACAAAAGAAAAAACAGCAAAAAGTCCCACTTTGCTTGCCATTACAAATATGTAAGATTACAAAGCAAACCAATTACTTTGAAGTACCGGTTAAAAACAAGATCATGGACTCCAGGTTAAGAACTTCTGTGTTATATAAAGGATAGCTCACTGGTGGGGATGAGAGAGAAAGATATGGAGAAACGAAGGTGATGTTTAAAAAAATCAACAAACATTTCTTTCAAATAAAAGATGATATTTTGACAGGTTCCAGATAAGTTTTAAAATTAGTTGTCAATCTTTCCCTAAAAGTAGTTCAGACATACAGTATGGATTTTATTCATCCTTGTAAATATTGTATTTTTCTTGACTTTCTCTTTCTTAATGAGAGAAATGGATTTTGTTATCTGGGCAAATGAAGAGAGGGTGTGCATTGCCTGAGAATGAACAGTCTTTCAAGTAATTTTGAATAGGATGCTTCTGATGATTTGATTGTGAGATGCCCTCTACTAGAGTCAATCAATATAGCTCCTGAGACTGAATGACTAGCTCTTTTCTATTTTTTAAAGAACTACTGATATTTATGACTAGACATCTTTACCTATAAGTTGCTTTTTGATTTATGTTACTTTGATTGTCTCAGGTAAAATCATAGTTCTTTGCGCGGCTTTTTCATCATGCAAGCATGTTATGGTTTGATGGCTGTTTTCAGATAGCAATCTCTATTACCTTGTTCCCCAAATCTAATTTGCTAGGAATTATCTTAGAGATATCCACTGAAGGTTACCTCATAAGCCAAATGGCATTTCAACATTTCCACCACACAAGCTGCCTGAAATACTTGGTCAAAAGTAGACATGAACTGATTAATGTATTTTTAACTAGATCATATCAATAAATCTCACCAAAAAAAAAAGTCAAATGGGAAAAGAATCTGGAAAAATGACCGAAATATTTTTAAGTTGATTGTGAAACAAAAATTGTTTACTAAAAGAAATTATATCCCATTATGTATTTTGACCATACTAGAGGCCAGTTCCCTGCATAAATTTACATAAATTATGTTATATTTTTCACATACCAACCTTCAAAATTTTTAGCTCCAAATTCCTGCTTGGTGAGTGCTTCACTGGCATCATTATGGCTAGTCTGGCTTTAGCCAACATGCCCTCCCCGCTTCCTCCATCAGCTTTCCAGTTCTGGAACTATAATCAAATGAGTACTGGCTGGAAACAAGTATGCCAGTCTACTCCTCTATGCCCCATTCACCATCTCTGTAACTTCCCAAAACAAACTATCCTTTCCTGGCAAAAATTGCCTTCTCTGTCTTGTCTCTGCAAATTAGAATATAAATTCCATAAGGGCAGAGAATGTCTCTATTTGTATTTGAATCCACAGAGCCTAGCACAGTGCTTGGAACATAGTAAGTATTTAATAAATGTTTATTTATTAATTCATTCAAATATGTAGATTTATAGCTGAAAGGCTTCTGGCTGCATTTTAAGCTTGAAAATCATGTTTTTCAGTTAAATATCTTGTTAGGAGCTTAACATTGAATGCCATACAACTGAACTTGCTTAATGCCTATTTACATTTAAATTAATTTTAACTCAGAAGTATCATAACATAGTCATTAGCTCTAAGGCCTAATCGGGACATTTCTTCATATGATAATAGTTCATATTTATTCCATTCTTATCACTGTTCTTTTTTTTCCACATTGTCATTTCATAAAGATCTTTTTTGAAAAAGTCCAAATAGGTGGCTTTTAATTGCATTATACTGTAAAGGTATGATTGAACTAATCAATTACCCCACCCCATGTAAGTAACCCTGATACCTCTATTGAGCAGGAACACCGAGGACTGAACCAACCTGAATTATATGTGAACAAAGCCAAGACATCTTTCTAGTGGAACAGCAAACTGGAAGAAACTTCAGATTGGTTAGGCCACTTGGTCACGTCCTGTGGGGCTTACATAAGTATATCATACATTGGGCAGGAGAGAATATTTTGTACCAGCTGTTCTTATTATAGAACCTTAGCAAATATCCCTTTCTAAAAGCTAATTAAGTCTGTCTAACTAATGAATATAAACTGACAGCCATGAGAGATAAGCACACTTGTGGAGGCTTATGAGCTCCAGTATTAGACAAAGACATCTCCTTCTCTATCTTTCAAGGTCATCCCTAGAATACAAAGAGCAAGATCAGTAGCTTTGCTCCAGGGAGTTGACCTGTCAGTAAGAGAGTACTCTTAAGAGCATGTATTGCAATGGTTTTCAATTGAATTAATGTATAAAATTGACTTAATCCCTCTTCTATTTTTAAACATTTGCTTCCAGTTTTTTGCAATCTCATATATTTCTGCTATAAAAATATTTTAACAAATCACTCTTTTTCTTTCATTTTGTCTTGATTACTCTATCTTGGTATATTTCCAACAATGGAATTATTGGGAATTGTTATTTTAAGTAACTAGGTGGTGTGATATATCGAGTACCAGACAGGGAGTCAGGAAGAAATGAGTTCAAATTCCACATCAGACATGTACTAACTGTGTGACCTTGGGCAAGTCACTTAACTTCTGGTTTCTTCATCTATAAAATGGGAAGCAATGTAATTGGAGGTTAAATTGTTCTGTTTGTGTAGAGGGAAAAAATGCTCTTTCTATCAGATTTTCTGAGGTCCTTATTATACAAGTATTCTTGAAGATTTTGGAGAATCAATTGACCTTAAGTTATCGAAAATCTATTCTGAATGCTAATTTCCCAGGTTACATAAATCTAGTTCTTGGATAGTCTTTTCCACTTTCATGATTGGTTGACAAGGCAACTCAGAATTTATATACATATATATGTATACATATATGTGTAAGTGCACATATATATATAATATATAAAGTATATATCTTCATAAGTGTATATGTGGATATATATATATATACACATATACATGTATGTGTATACATATATTTGTATATATAAAAACCCCAGTGACATTAGTGTAGGCACTTGTAGTCTAAGGAGAAACCAATGATGAACTAGTTCCATAGCTGGCCTAAAAATAGCACATAGTAATGGCATTGGAAGGTGGTAGGTTTTTTTCAAAATGTACAGTCTTCTCAGCTTAATAGCTAATAAAATATCCTGAGAATGACCTAGACGGAAGATGATGTTAACTTGGTTTGCCAGATTGTTTTTTTTTTTAATAGAAGTTATAGGGGAGAAAATAATCTACTAAATTTTTAGCATGCAAATTTGGGAGGCTACAAGAGGCAGTGCTTCATAGAAAACTTTTTAAAAAAACTGGAAGGATTACAATAAGCCATATTTCACACAAACATTTCTGCTACTTCGGAAGAGGATTTCCCAAAAGGGAAGTGGCGCTGAGGGTTTAATAGCCAATAAGTATAGCAAGAACGATAACATTGACAATAATGCCTGTATGTAACAGTCTCATTTCTACAGTTAGAAGTTCAAACTGTGGGGGAGGTCACTGCAATTAAAATAAGGTTCTAGTTGATGAAAAAAAATGTTATGCGGGGCTCACTGAAAAAGTTTATTGCAGACAGAAGCATGACAATATAATAGAGTATTAGATCTGTTAATTCTGAAAGCAAATGACCAAAAAGTCGCAGAGGTTTTCCAACTGCTAACTCTTAAAATATCAAAGAGCTCACATAGGTTATCACAACCACAGTTAACTCTGAAAAATAACATGTAATTAAATAAATAAAACCAAAGAGCTAACAATGGTCATAAGCAAAAATCTTTCTTTATTCCATCGGAGGAGGGAAACTAGACACATGTGCCAGGGCCTCCTCTGGTAGAGAAAACTCACTTTAGTGCAGGCAAATCTCACTACACATATTAGCTGGTATGAAGTGAGCTGTAGCCCTGACAATGAGAGCTAATGTCAACAATGAGACAAGTTTGATTCATAGCAGGAGTTCAAGACCAGAACATGGATACTGCAGGTACCACATGGCGCTGGAGTGAAACAATTGTGGGATTTTGGTGTGTCTGAGTCCATCCAGAGGTTAAGTGCAAAGGACTGTTGTTATGCCAAGCTCAGGGCACAGCATGCTTGCTGGGCCTTAGCTCTGGAAAACAGTGTCTGCTAATAGGATCAAAAAGAGAGAGGTGTTCTTAACATGGGGATTGGGAGACAGGGAAGACTTATTGGCTGAGCAAAATCCAGCCCTGAAAACAGTTATGAGATGTGATTATTAAAGAACCACAATATCTGCCTTAAAGCCATCCTCTAAGCAGTTGACAATAGTCTATGAGCAGACCAACAATACTATCCCTGTTATATAGGCTTGGTAAAAAGGAATAGCTACAGATTTTTGAGCAGAAGAGTAACAAATGTTTTAGGGAAATTGTGTTGAAAGTAATTTAGCATGTGAATCAATATTCTGCAGCCCCATGTAAGGCAATCTCCCTGAAACAGGCTATCATCATGAAGGCAAAGTTCTTCATGATGAAAAGATGATAAATGGAGGAAATATCCCAGCAGCACTGTTACAAAATCATGGCATCTGGAATTTGGAAGGGACCTTAAGTCATTATCTCTCATCTCTAAAATTCTGTCTACTATACACAAATGCTGCACACAGTTGGTACATTTGGAGGTCATCATTCTCCTAAACCCTGCCCGCCCACCCACCCTCCCTCCCAGGTTTGGCATTATTCCTCTTCTGTGTCCTTTTAAATTCTATTGTATTCTCCTGTCCAAGATGGTGGAGTAGAAGGAAATGGTACAAATTCATTCTCCCCCACCAATAAACAACCCAATTGCCACACAACTCACCTCTCCTCCTGCTTTAACAAGCAATAGATCTGATCTTGATTCTTTGAGGTATGAAAGGGAAAGGGAAAGGCTTGAACAATGAAAGTGAAAGTGTCAACACAAAGAAAAAAGTCTCAACTCTGGAGGTTGTTTTTTTTTTTTTTGAGGGGGCCTCCAGGAGGAGGAGTAGCTTTTTGGGAAAGAAAAAGACCATAATGATAAGATAATATTACCTTATTAATGACCTCAGTAATAAGGTAAATTAAAAAGTCCCTTCCTTAGTCCCCTCAAGAAAAAGCCTCAACTAGATCCATTCCACCAGATAAGGTTACTACTCAAACATAGCCATGGATTAAAGAAAAGAGAGTCAAAAAAGATGGTAGGAATGTGGTTGTGGGAGTGGTTGTGTTCTGTTTTGAGGATACTGAATGAAGAAAAAAGGGAGAAGGATATACTTGGTGGAAAATTGAAAGAAGATTGGGGGAACTCATAATTAGGGTATACAAGTATATACAAACATAAAAGGAGTAGAGGGACTGAGTTTCATTTAAATTTCACTTTCATGTAAACTGTTCAAGAGAGGGAAGGGAGGAGAGAGAGAGAGAGAGAGAGAGAGAGAGAGAGAGAGAGAGAGAGATTGTTATATGGATATATTCAAATTGAGAGGAATAAAACAATGAGAAGGAAGGAAGGAGTATAATAGGAAGGATAGATTTAGTAGGGCTTAGTCATAAGGTAAACAATTCTAATTTCAGAGAGGGGATGGGGGTATAGTTAAAGGGAAAGACTAAGAACTTTAATAGAGAGGATACAGGGAGCAATGAGAAGAAAAAGTATATGAAAATAGGGTGGAGAGAAATACACAATTAACTATCATAACTATGAAAATGGGATGAACTCCCTCATAAAACGGAAGAGGATACCAGAATGAATTAGAAAGCAGTATCCAACAATACATTGCTTACAAGAAACATAATTGAAACATAAAGACTCACTCAGAATTAAAAATAAAGATTTGGAGCAAAATCTATTATGCATGGGCTGAACTCAGAAAAGTCGGAGTAGCAATTGGAAATCATATAAGGTAACAGCAAAGATAGACGTAATTAAAAGAGATAAAAAGATAAACTATATTATACTGAGAGATACCGTAGACAATGAAGTAATTTCAATGTTTAACATATATGCACCACATGACCAAGCATCTAAATACTTGAATTACAAAGAGAAATAATAAAACTATAATACAGGGGGAAAGGGGAGGAAGAAGTGAGTGGTCAATGTAATCTTTTTTAGCCTTAGATAAATCTAACAACAACAGCAAAAGAACAAAGTTAAGAACCCAAACAGAATTTTAGAAAAGTTAGGTATGATAGAAATCTAACAATTATTGGATATGAATATAAAGGACCATGTTCATGCTGTTCATGGAACCTTTACCAAAACTGAAGACAGAGGTGGGGAGGGGAAAAAAAAGAGAGAGAGAGAGAGAGAGAGAGAGAGAGAGAGAGAGAGAGAGAGAGAGAGAGCAGATCAACAAATTGAGCATAAGATTTTAAAAAAATTAGAAAAACAAAAAAAAGCATATAAATCAATTAAACTCCAAAACAGAATTCTAGAAAATTAAGGAAGAGATTAAGAAAACTGAAAACAAACAACAAAAAAAAATCAGCAAATAAAACAAGTTGTTTTTGTTAAATAGATAGACCGTTAACTACTTTAATTTTTAAAAAGAAGAGAAAATACAAACTACCAGTATTAAAAAATGAAAAAGTATTCATAGTAAATGAAAACATGAAGGATATTATTGAAAATTATTTTGCCCAATTATATGCCCCAAAACCCAACAACTTATGTCAAATAATCAAGATTAACAAAAATATTAAATATACAGATTAACAGAACACAAAATAGAGCATTTCTTAAAATATAATGTCATAAAAAAGCAATTAATTCCAATATTTCATAAACAATTTGCAAAAATAATAAAAGAATGAAGCCTATCAAATTCCTTGTATAAAACAAATATGATCTTGATATCAAAAAGGAGAATTAAAAAAATACTATAGCCCAATTTCCCTAATGAACATTGAAGACTATATACTATGACCAGGTTAGATTTCTAACTGGATTGGTTTGATATTAAGAAAATTATAAATTTAATCAATCATATTAATAACAAGAAACAAAATTTATGTGATTATACCAATAAGTGAAGGAAAAGCATCTAACAAAATACAACACTCATTTCTGTTTTTCAAAAAATATTAAAAATAGGAATAAATGGATGTTTTCTTAACATATATTATGTTATCAAGCCAAGAGCCAGTATTATATGTAACAGGGATAAACTATAACCTTTCCCAAAAAGATCAGGGGAAAAACCAGGATATCCATTGTCACCACTTTTATTTGACATAGTGCTAGTTATAGGAACACACCAAGAGTGAGAAAATGAAGGAATAAGCATAAGTAAATAAAAAACAAAATTATAACTTTTATGTCTTACATGGTTAACCCTGGAGTGACTAAAAGTTAGTTGAAAACCTTTAATAATTTCAGCAAACTTGCAGGATGCAAAATAAATCTAAACAAATCATCAATATCTCTATGTAATACTAATAATACCATACAGGAAGAGATAGAGAAAGTACATTTAATATAACTACAGAATTGCTTGAATCTACCAAGACATGTACAAGAACTACAAAACTAGAAAACACTGATTCACAGAAATAAAGACATATTGTGTGTGTGTGTATATATATATATGTATGTACGTATGTATATATAATATGAAATAAGTGCTCAATAGGTAGCCTGAACAAATATGACAATTCTGGCAATACTACCTAAATCAATTTACTTTTTCAGTTCTATACCAATCAAACTATCAAAATATTATGTTATAGAACTAGAAAAAATAATAACATAATTCATAAGTAATCACATAAGGTTAAGAATCTCAAGATATTTCATGAGACCTCAGTATTAGGGTAGCTGAAGGAAATATGCATGTATGTATGTATATGTGTATATATATAT
>JAQQSZ010010992.1:0-12364 GCA_028646595.1 Phalanger gymnotis
GGGGAGTGGGGTGACAGAAGGGAGGGCTGACTGGGGAACAGAGCAACCAGAATATATGCAATCTTGGAGTGGGGGGGTGTAGAAATGGGGAGAAAATTTGTGATTCAAACTCCTGTGAAAATCAATGCTGAAAACTAAATATATTAAATTAAAAAAAATGTAGAATTGGAATGGCAGCCAGGTGGCACAGTGAGGAGAGCACTGGCCCTGGAGTCAGGAGGAACTGAGTTCAAATCTGGCCTCAGACATTGACACATGTACTAGGTGTGTGACCTTGGGCAAGTCACTTACCTCCAATTGCCCTGCCTTCCCCTCTCCAAAAAAAAAGAAAGAAAGAAAAAACATTGAAAAAAGTAGAATTGGAGAAATGGAAAAGGAGGTACAAAAGCTCACTAAAGAAAATAATTCCTTTAAAGTTAGAATTGGGCAAGTGAAAACTAATGACTTTATGAGACATCAAGAAACAATCAAACAAAATCAAAAGAATGAAAAAAAGAAGACAATGTGAAATATCTCAGTGGGAAAAAAAACTGACCTGGAAAATAGAAACAGGAGTGATAATTTAAGAATTATAGGACTACCTGAAAATCATGATAAACAAAAAGAGCTTAGGCACCACTTTCAAGAAATTATCAAGGAAAACTGGCTTGATAATCTAGAACCAAGGGGTAAAATAGAAATTGAAAGAATCTACTGATCACCTTCTGAAAAAGATCTCATAATCAAAATTCCCAGGAATATCGTAGGTAAAATTCCAGACCTCCCAAATCAAGAAGAAAATACTGCAAGCAGCCAAAAAGAAATTATTCAAATACTGTAAAGCTATAGTCAAGATAACACAAGATTTAGAAACTTCTATATTAAAGCACCAGAGGGCTTGGAACCTGATATTCTAGGGAACAAAAGAGCTAGGACAAAAACTAAGAATCACCCACCCAGAAAAATTGAGTATAATTCTTCAGAAGAAAAATGGATATTCAATGAAATAGAGGGCTTTCAAGCATTCCTGATGAAAAGAGAAGAGCAAAATAGAAAATCTGACTTTCAAATACAAAATGCAAAAGAAGTATAAAAAAGTAAGCAGGAAAGAAAAATCACAAGGGATTCAATAAGGTTGTACTGTTTATATTTTTATGTAGGAAAATGATATTCATAACTCCTAAAATCTTTCTCATTGTTAGGGAAGTTAGTAGCAGTGTACATAGAAAGCAGAGAGGTAAATTGATTATGATGTTATGATTACTTTTTAAAAAAATAAAATTAAGGGATGAAAAATAAGAATGCACTGTGTGAAGTGGAAAGGGAGAGGTATAATTGGATAAATTATCTGACACAAAAGAGGTCCAAAAGAAATTTTACAATGGAGAAGGGAAATCTTACAATGGGGCAAGTGGGGAGTGGAGTACATGAACCTTAATCTTATCATAATTGGCTCAAAGAGAGAATAATATACACACTCAGTTGGGTGTACAAATCTACTTTACCATACAGGAAAGTAGGATGGGAAAGCAATAAGAGAAGAGATTGGAGAGTTGACAGAAGGGAGGGCAGTTTGGAGGGAAGTCTGGGCGAGGTAAAAGGCAGAAGCAAAACACTTTTGAGAATGGACAGGGAGGGAGGGAGAGAGAGAGAGAGAGAGAGAGAGAGAGAGAGAGAGAGAGAGAGAGAGAGAGTAGGATAAATGGGGAAAATAGAATGGGAGGAAATACATAGTTAGTAATCATTACTGTTCAAAACATTTTACAGTGATATTTTTTCTGATTAAAAACTTCATTCCTTAAACATATAGAAAACAGAGTCAAATTTAAAGGAATAAGCCATTCCTCAAAGTGATAAAAGCTCAAAGGCAGTTTTCAAACAAAGTAATCAAAGCTATCTACAGTCATATTAAAAAATTCTCTAAATCACTACTGAAAAGAGAAATAAAAATTATAACAGCTTGGAGCTACTACCCCACACCTGCCAGATAGGCTAATATGACAGAAATGGAAAATGAGAAATGTTAGAGGGGATGTGGGAAAATTAAAACACTAATGTACTAGTGGTAAAGTTGTATAATGATTCAAGCATTCTGGAGAGCAATTTGGAGCTATGCCCAAAGGGCTATAAAACCATGCCATACCACTACTAGGTCCGTATCTCAAGGAGATTAAAAAAACAAAAACAAAAAGGAAAGGGACCCATGTGTACAAAAATATTTATAGCAGCTCATTTAGTTGTGGCAAAGAATGGGAAATTGAGGCTATATCCATCAAACGGGGAATGGCTAAACAAGTTGTATATGGTTGTGATGCAATATTATTGTGCTTTAAGAAATGCTGAGCAGGATGTTCTCAGAAAAACTGGAGACACTTACATGAACTGATGTGAAATGAAATGAACAGAACCAGGAGAACATTGTACTCAGTAACAGTAATATTGTATGATGATCCACTATGAATAATTAGCTGTTTCAGCAATACAATGATCTAAGACAATTCTATAAGACTTTTAATTAAAGGTGCTGTCCATCTCCAGAGAAAGAACTGGTAGAGTCTGAATGAAGATCAGAGATACTTTTTCTTTATTTTTTTCTTTTTTTTTTCCTGTGTTTTCTTTCACAGAATGAATTACATGGAAATGTGTAAAATCAATGTCAAATTGCTAGCCTTCTCAATGGAAGGGGGAGAGAAGGAAGGAAGAGAATTCTCAATTCAAAATTAAAAAAAACAGTTAAAATTGTTTTTACTTTTAATTGGGAAAAATAAAATATTAAATAAGATTTTTGAAAAAAAGTAGAAATAAATAAATAATAGTCAAAGCAAAAAATAAAAAGACTTTTTATAGTTTTATCTTCTATTTAACTTTATTACCCACTATGACTCTTCAGTATGCACCCTTTAGTCAGACCAGCACCTCTTTACTGTCACATATACCTCCAAGTCTCATTCACCTCTTTTAAATTACTCTTATTCCACTAGACAATAGCCAATAAAGTCTATTCCTCTGTCTAAATCCCATAAAACCTACCCAGATTTCAAGGCTTAGTTCAACTCCTATCTTCTCCATGAAGCCTTGCTGGAATATTCCTTCTTCTTAAACCTTTACACTTCCATAGTATACACACACGCAGCCATACACCCATCCACCTACATGTATAGCTATATATGTAGGTATGTACATGTGTACATATACATGTATTTGTGCATACATAATACATATATGTTTATAGATAAACATACATACATGCATACATATGTATACATTCTGTCCTTTCAATCAATTAAAGAAGCATCTATTAAATACATACCATGTGCTGGCTGTTAAACATTCATATACAAAATCTCAAGGAGCTTACATTCTACTAGGGTGAAATAATATCTTTATAACTAAGAGAACATGGGATAATATATAAATATCTATATATTTAAATATGTATATTCATATTTTGCACATATTGTTATACATATATGTAAATATACCTAGATCATCTAGCTCTATCTAGAAGCCATATATATGTAAGTGTGGAAGTGTGTTTGTAAACATGCACCTATCTATATATGTACATAAGAACAATGACATGAGGAAAGACTAGCAATCAGGACCCTCTTAAAGGACAATTAATGTATTTGAAGGCAAAAATTATATTTTGTACATCTCAATTTCACTCAGCACCAGGACTGTGTTAACCATATTGTTGAGGCACAAAAGTTCTTAAGTTTTTGAAAACTTGGAAATAATGGAGGAGATGTTATGTTTTCAATTCCGGTTGAAACAAAATGTAATTTGTTATTTTTTACCAGTTAAAGTGGGAAAACTGTTTCTTGTTAGTGCTCATCAGGGTGTTTATTTTGTCTGTTTAAGGACATATGGCAGGAGAAGAAGACAACTACATCAAACAGTTGTTAATATCTATGAATTACTAGCTATTATTCATAGAGCATACCAGGCTACCAAATACCTTCTTAGCAATAAAAACAAACAAACAAAAAACAAAAACAGGTTTTCATCAGCATCACTTTCTATCTCTGGCATTTGACTAGTCTAACATTTTAGATCTTGGTTTGCAATTTGGTATTCTCCTACATTTCTAGTTCTATTTCATATTAATTCCCTCTATGTGCTTTATAGATAAGCGTAACTAGACTACTTTTTGTCCTCCACATTTCCTTTTGTTTCTCATTTCTTTGCCTGTTCTGTACCCTAGACTCTATACTAGAAAGGTCCTTCCTCCTTCAGTTTACCTCCTGGTAAAGTCTATCCAACTTTTAATACCACTCCTGCCATAAATCCTGCCCTGATCCAGTCTGCCCCCCAATGGCAATAAATGTTTACCCTGCGTCAGCCCTCAAAAAACCCATTTTGTTTTGTAATTCTCTATCTTTTATTATTTTTATTTTAGTTATCTATGTATATATCTCTCCATTAGATTGTAAACTCAGAATGGGCAGGAACTCCTGTTTTATCTAAACCTTTTATCTTTCTCAGCAGCTAGCCTATTGCTTAATACATGTTAATGGAACTTTTTGGCATCACATAAATATAATTTTAATTGATATATTATCATTCCAAAATCCTGGATACTGTAATATCTTCAGAACCCTCCTCAAATGGAAGTGATAAGGATATATCCCCATTGTCTTTTCCTGCCTAGAGAAAGACTGTATAGTATATAGAAAGACAATTGGAGTGTGAGGTTCAATATCTAATCCCAGATCTGTTTGTAAAAAGCATTGTTACTTTGGACAAATCGCATAACTTCTCTTTGGTTGTTTTTTTTTCTCCTTTTTTAAATGAGGATAAGGGACATGAAATCATTTTGAAAAGTAAGAATGAGGATATGTTCACCACCGTGTCATCTGAAGAGGTGGACCCTCTCCTGGCCAAGGCAAACCTCTCTACATGCACAAGTGATCCCATTCCATTCCATCATCTCTACCCCATTGTCCTTTATGTTTTCTACACATATTATTGACACATTATCATCTCACTTGTTTTCAATCTCTTTTTGCCAGTTACTTGATTCCACATGATTTACAAACATGCTCAGGTTTTCCACTAACTTTTACCCCGTATCTCTCTTTTCCCTTCTGTGGCTAAACTCATTGAAAGCCATCTATAGTTGCTAGCTTCTATTTTCTTTCCTCTCATTCCTTCTCAACCTCTACATTCTGGTTTCTAATTTCATCATTCAGTTGAAATTGCTCTCTCCAAAGTTAGCAATGATTTCTTAGTTGTTAAACCTAATGGTAATTTTTAAAAATCTTCATCGTTTTTGATCTCTTTGCAGCCTTTAACACTGTTTATCATCCTCTTCTCTATGAAACTTTTCTCTAGGTTTTTGTAATACTACCTGCTCTTGATCCTCTGCCAGTCTGGCCACTCCTTTGCAGTTTCTTCCAGGTCATACCTACTAGAAATAGATTTTCCCCAAGGCTCTCTCTTGGTCATTCTTCTCTTCTTCTTCTATATGATTTCACGAGGTGAACTCATCAGCTCTCATTGTCTTAATTGCCTTCTCTAGAATAATAATTTTCAAATCTACTTATTCAGTTTTAACCTTTCTCCTAACCTCCAGACTTATGTGTTCAACTGTCTCCAAACATATCCAAAACTGAACTAATTATCTTTCCCCTCAAACTCTCACCTTGCAAATTTCCCAATTACTGTCAAGGGCACCACTATCCTTCCTGTCATTCAGACTAAAACCTAAGTGTCGTCCTTGACTTCTTATTCCCTCCCACACTTCCCACATTCATTTTGTTTCCAAATCCTGTGAATGTTACCTTTGTAACATCTCTTGCATGCTCTTTCTTCTTTCCCTCTGCACTGCCACTACCTTGATGAAATTATACGTTACTTCATGTCTAGACTATTGCAACAGCCTGCCTGTTGGTCTACTTGATTTATGTTTCTGCCCCCTCCTCTCAATCCTCAACTCTTCTAGTTAATTCTTTATAAAGCTCAGATATAACCATGTCACCACCAATTCAAGAAATCCTGTTTAGAATCCAAAATCATTTACAATCTGTCCCTTCTTACACCTTATTTCTCTTCCCCCACATCAATGTTGTGTGAAATAAGATATTGATTTCTTTGCCTGTTTGTTGA
The DNA here is from genome assembly GCA_028646595.1 of Phalanger gymnotis. Lineage (NCBI taxonomy): Eukaryota > Metazoa > Chordata > Mammalia > Diprotodontia > Phalangeridae > Phalanger > Phalanger gymnotis. The sequence goes on from JAQQSZ010010992.1 coordinate 6,091, forward strand.
AGAAAACAATCCATATCTAAATTTTAGACATTTTTACTGACTTCTCAATGCATGCAGTACTGCCCTTCCTCATTTCTGCTTTCTGGTTTTCTCCAAGTTCCATCTTCTATGAAAAACCTTTCTTTATTTACATTAATTCTTTTGCTTTCTCTCTATTGCTAATTTCAAATTTGTCCTCTTCATAGCTTGTTTGTACATAATTATTTTTATGTTGTCTCCTCTATTAGATTGTGAGCTCCTTGATAGCTGAGACTATACTTTGACTTTCCTTGTATCTCCAAGCACTTATTAAATGTTTATGGACTGAATGACTGACTTTTATGACTAGAAAGCATCATCCCCCCAAATACACACAAAATGGATAAATATGATTTTTATTGGTTTCTCTTTCCTCTCTTCAAGATTACAATATCTTCCTAGTCACTCAGGTTTCAAATCTCAGCATCATCCTCAACTCCTCATTCTCCTTCACTCCATGTCTCCAAAGTAAGTATACATAATGTAGTCATCAATAGATATGGTGTGTCTATTCTATCTTCATACTGTCTCTCAAATCTAAGAACACTAGCTCTGGCATCAGTGGATATTATGCTAATTAACTACATGACATTTCTAGAATATCATATTTGTAAAAAGAGGATATTGAACTAGATGAACTCATTCAAGACCAGAGATCCCTTCTTGTTCTAGATCTATTATTCTTTGGTCTCACCCATATATTACATGTGGTTCAGTCATTTAAGTCATGTCTGACTTTCTGTAACCTCATATGAGGTTTTCTTGGCAAAAAATCATGCAGTAATTTACCATTTCTTTCTTCAGCTGAATTTACAGATGAGGAAACTGAGGTAAACAGAAATAAGTGACCTGCTTAGGGTCATACTGCTAGTGATAGTCTGAGGCCTGATTGAAACTCATGAAGATGAGTCTTCCTAACTCAAGGACTGGTGCTCTATCCACTGTGCCACTTAGCTACCCATATTCACATCACCACCCATCTAATTCAGTCCTTTATTGGTTCTCATCTGGCCTGCTGAAAAATCTTCCCATTCAGTCTTTCTACCTTAAATCTCTCTTGCCTCCAAAGTATGCTCCATGTGGCTTTCAAAGTGATTTTTCCTAAAGCCCAGATCTTATTATGTCTCTTCATTACTCAACAGGCTCTAATGGCTCACCGTCACATCAAGGATCAAATATAAACACCTCTGTTTTACATTTAAATCCCTTCATAGCCTGCCTCCAATCTGTCTTTCTAACCTTGTTATAGCTTATGCCTTACATGCTGTCTTCAGTCCAGCCAAACTAGTCTTCTTGCTGTTCCTCACACCAGATACTTCATCTTTAATCTCTGTGCCCCTGGGCTTAGAATGTGATCTCCCTTGTTTTTTCAAAGCTCATCTCAAATATAACATGCAGCCTCCCACATGAGACCTTTCTCACACTTCTTGCTTTTAGCGCAGGAAGCACCTGCTGCAAGTGCAGGCTTTAAAGAGTTATTTAGTTGTTACAGTTGTGTGACTCTTTTTGACCATATTTAGGGTTTTCTTGGCAAAGATACTGAACAGGGTTTCCATTTCTTTCTCCAGCTCATTTTACAGGGGAGGAAACTGAGGCAAACAGGGTTAAGCAACTTGCTCATGGTTCATACAGCTAGTAAGTGTTGGGGGTCAGATTCGTACTCAAGAAGTTGAGTTGGCTTGACTCTAGGCCTGGGGTTCTAGCCATAGTGCCACCTAGCACCCTCCTAAAGAATTATTTCATTTTTCTTTTGTATATATATTGCTTATACTTATTTTTTGTGTACCTATATATACATAGAACTTGTCTGCCCCAACAGTATGTAACCTCCTTGAGGGTAAAATTTTGTTCATTTCTGGCTTTTTTGTTTGTTTTTGTATTCACAATACATAACACTGTGTCTGCATATAAAGCTTAATAAATATGTGTTGATTGCTGGGTTGGCTTTTGAAAGCAAATATCCTTCTTCATTCAGCAGCAATCTTATGTTTCAAAGAATTTTGAAACATCAAGTAGAGAACCCAGCCCAGAACATGAAAGTTGTTAAAATATTAACTGAGAGTACTGTTAGGTCCAGATTACTGCAAATAATGAATCTACTGAAGTGGTGCATTATTCAAATTTGCACTACATGTTTCCATTGGGCTGCAGCCAATTACCATGTTTTACATAATTATAACTAAGAATAATGAAAATTCAAATATATGTGACCACTTTAGGGGATTCATTATTTGCAGCAATCGAGGCCTAATTTAAACACTTTTAGTAGACACTTGGGAGAGAGCATGGGTGGAGTCCCATGCCTAGGTAGAAGGTCCTTTAAATTTCTATTGCATATAACTCAATTTAAAAGAGTGGCTGTGGGGGTTATTTAGAAGATTCACAATTTCATTGAAACAGTTCTTTGAAACTATGACTAGATCTCCTCGACTTCTATCCTGTATCTAGTATTTCTGCCCAGGATTGGCATCCCCCCTTTTTAGTGTTTTCCCCTTGCCAGTCCCATATCTCTTTCTTTATCACACTCTTCCCACATTACCCTCACACACCAGAAAATTGAAGGTCACGGCAACATTGTATTATGGACAGAACCCTGAAATTGAGCTCCAGTCTCACGTTCATCCTTTAGTAACCTTGAGACCTTTAGTAAGTCACTTGACCTTTATGAGCCTTTGTTTCTTCATTTGTAGCAAGAGAATTGCAATGTCTGTCTTATCTACTTCTCAGGATTGTTAAGAGGATCAAGAAATATAATAGGCATGAAAGAGAAACCATTAAGACCAAGATAAATGGAAAATAGGATTATTCCTCCACTGCTTTATCATGTACTGCAACTGATTCTGGGTCCTTGAAGGCTTTGCAATTAGGATTCAATCCCTGACAGTCCCTACTACCAAGGAGGAATATGATCCTATTTCCCAAGAAACCCAATTTATCATTAAGTGGGTTACCAGGTGATTAACTTTTCTGCCACAGAAGTTGTTGAAATTCTTCTGCTAAGTTGTGATCTGTATCAGAGTGAGCACCCACTACAAACCAATTAGACATCCTTCAAGTATAAAGTTGATAACATCATTATTATATACTGCTGCAGCCTTGGTCTCTCTCTCATTGTTGGCTTTATCTTTCCCTTGCATTGACAGAGGTATTTGGTGAGCATCTTCTGGCTTTCAGATTTTCAAAATTTTTTGCATACATAATCTCTTTTGATTCTCACCACAAGACTGTGAAATTAGCACTACAGTTATAATTATCTTTAGATATGGAAACTGAGACTGAGAGAGGATAAGTGACTTGCCTAGCATCATACATCCTTGTTAAATGAACCAGAGAAAATGGTCATTTATAAACACGACCCATTCTTAATCATTAATTTGTCGGTGAATAAATTGTACTCTCATTGTGCTAAGTTATTAATAGTAGTTAACTGAGAGTTCATTAGAATTAAGCTTGTTACATATAAGGCATTCAGAATAAAACAGCTTCTTTTCATTCTGAAGCATTTGTCATGCATAAGCATTTTTTGCTCAACATCACTTGAGAGCTGGGGTTGGACAGGCTTTCCCCTCTGTTATCATTGAGATGGAAACTCAGGCAGAGTCTAAAGAAACAACTCATGGAATGGTATGACCATTCCATAGGGCTCAGTCTGTAATCTATCTCCCGACTCCCAAGTCTTTCCACCAGGAATAATAGGTTCATATTTACTAATTTGATGTTATACTTAATTATAATAATTCCCATTTAATCATCGTCATGTTCAATAAATAAGTTCAAATGGTTCCCTCTTTCCTTTAGGATCATATATAAATACCCTCCCGTTGGCTTTTAAAAGCACTTTACAACTTGATCCCAATTTTCCTTTCCCATACCTTGCCCTTACCTCAAACACTGTGGAGCAGCCTGACTAGATGTCATACTCTTACACGTGACATTCGATCTCCTATATCTATATCTCTGTATCGGCTCTCCTCCACTCCTGCAACATACTCCTTTGTCACCTCTACCTCATGGAATCTATTTCTTTCTATATGTAACTCAAATTACATTTTAATACATGATTATTTTCCTGACAGCCTCGTATTGCTAGCACAATAGATATATACCTATTATCTCTTCCCATAGATGGTAAGAACCTTGAAGGCAATGACCGTTCATTTTTTCTCATATCACCTAGTATACTACTCTGATTTGTAGATAATAGGTGTTTTAGAAATACTTGGTTAATCCCCAGAATTATCTTTGAATCACAACATTAATGTAACATGGAGTGTGTATGAAGTATTTGAATTGGCTGTATTGTTTTTAAAGATGGACGGGAAAGTACTTCAGTATATAAGTCAAATGATCTCTATTGGAAAGAATCCACATTCCACAATGTTATTCATACAATTTCTACCTATCTGAAAGGGCATTTCTCTCTTTCCTCCCTATCTAAAATTTCTATATTGTTCAAGGCCAAGTCAAGTTTCATCTCCTCATGAAGTGTTCCCAGAGTATGGCAAGCCTGAGAATTTTCTACTTCCTCCTTTTTGTTATGAGTCGTGCAGTGTAATGTGTTATTAGATGCCTTTGTATTTTTTGTGTGCTTTGTCTCACTAGCTAGAGTATAATCTCCTTGAAAATAGTGTCTGCATCCTTGATAGACCTGTTTAGAAGATAGTAAAATGCTGAGAAAGTGAATGATAGGTATTTGTTAGACAAAAGCACGAAATTAGTGAAATCTAAGCATTCAGGAGGATGAGAAGGGAATGTTCAAATCCTAAGTATATTTAGTTTTCAGGTAAAATGCCTCCTAGGATGGTCCATGCTCAGCAAAATAATTATCTTTTCTCCTGCCCCCAGCATTTTATCCAGTGGAAATAAGATTTGAAAACTGGGAGAAAGCCAGGCGCCTGAAACCAGCTGAGATCCTCAGGCCTCCAACACAGGATGGCACTCTGTCAAAGCAGCGCAGCGGGAGGCAGCGCAGCGCCACCGACCCTGAGATACTAACTCCTGATGCATGCAGCCCAAAAGTATGAAACGCTTCTTGAACTTCCGGGAGACATAATGGCCAGGTAAACAGCTCTAATCCCTCCCCTTCCCACCCAGAGAATTCCTGGGGGGGGGGGGGAGAACGCTGGAACAGAGGAGATAGAAGTGGGGCTTCACTGGCCAAGTAGTGGAAGTACCTGAGTACCACAGGGGCAGAGCCAGCAGGGGTCAACACCAGGAGCCCAGACATACTCTTACTCCCCCAGGGGAAGTGCCAGACACCCAGCCCAAACAACAAAGAGCTGAGACCATTGCTGAAGAGCAACAGTACTGGACAACAACCCCAGGGGAAGAGGAGATTTTGGGCAGCCAGACCCCCTCCCCCACACCTCAGGAAACTGAAGGCTATAATTCACAAAGCCAACAACAAGACTCGCACTCCCCAGAATAAGAAAGCTAGGACAGTGAGCCCTGAGTCCCAAAAGCAGAAATTTATTGTAAAGCCAGGAAAAGTCTAACCAACATGAAGAACACAAAAAACTGAGGACCATTGATTCTTTTTATGGAGACAGGCAGGATCAAAATACCAATTTGGAAGAGGATAACAATGACACTATATCCACATCTGATACCTCAAAAGGTAATGTGAACTGGCCTCCAGCCCAAAAAGCATTACTAGAAGAGCTAAAGGAGAATTTTATAAAACAAATTAGGGAGGTAAAAGAAAAAATGGAAAAAATGGGAAAAAATGGAAAAAAAAAAGGATAAAAGAAATCCACTGATGAAATCAAGTCCCTAAAGAATAAGATTGGCCAAATGGCTATGGAGATTCAGAATCTAAATAGAGAAAATGACACCCTGAGAGGTAAAATCAACCAATTGCATAAGGAGACTCAAAAGCAAAACGAGGTAATTCATTAAAAAATAGAGTTGAGCAAGTGGAAGCTAATGACTCTATGAGGCATCAAGAAGTAGTAAAACAAAAAGGAAAGAATGAAAAAATAGAAACAAAAATGTGAAATATCTGATTGGGAAAACAACTGACCTGGAAAACAGATCCAGGAGAGACAATTTAAGAGTTATTGGTCTACTGGAAATCCACGATGAAAAAAAGAGCCTTGACAGTATCTTCAAAGAAATTATCAAAGACAACTGCCCAGAGGTCCTAGAACCAGAGGGCAAAATAGTCATTGAAAGACATCACTGATCACCCCCTGAAAGAGATCCCAAACTGAAAACTCTAAGAAATATTATAGCCAAATTTCAGAATTACAAAATC
>JAQQSZ010010993.1:0-12363 GCA_028646595.1 Phalanger gymnotis
GAAATTGCTTTACCCTACATTTTTCCTAATAATTAGTGATTTGGAGCATTTTATATGATTGTTGATAACTTGGATTTCTTCCTTTGAATACTCCCTGTTGGTATCACTTGAGTACTTATCTATAAAGGATGGATATCAATCTCATACATTTTAATCAGTCCTTTATCCTGGAAATGAGACCCTTTTATTGAATATTTTTTTGCAAAGATATTCCTATTTCACTTCTTTTTTTAAAGCTATATTAGACATGTGTGTAAAATATTTCAATTTTTATATAATTAAAAATCCATCTTATCAGGTGTGATCCTGTTACTGTTCAGTTGTGAACTATAGTACCATAGATCTGAAAAATAACTGCTTCCTTATTAATTGCTCCTCCAATTTTTCATGGTGTTACCTTTTAATAGCTAGGTTATTTATCAGTTTGGTGTTTGGTGTATGGTGTGAACTGTTGGTCTAAACCTAATTTCTGGCAGACTTCTAGTTATGGACTAGTGATTTCACTGGTATGTGGGACCTTCTGGATGTGGAAAGACTCTCTTCTGCAATATCTTTTCTGCAATTTGTAGACTTGGAAAGTTGCTTATATCACTGAAGGGTTATATAATTTTACCCAGATTCATACTGTTTACCTAGCTAGTATACATCAGAGATGAGAATTGAACTTGTCTATGTGACCCCCTTATTAAATGTTAACCATCACAAACATGAATACAGATTCCTAGGGAACCTCAGTGGAAACCACTTTCCAAGCTGAAATGGAATCATTAATGACAACTCTTTGGGTCTGGCCATTTTGATCCATGCTTATAATGATAAGCATTGGTAAATTGGAAAGCATATATGGAAGAATAGCCATCATAGTACACATTTAGCCTGCAAAAAGAGATGCTGAAGAGACAATAATGCAATTAGATGGATTAAGATCTAGGTAAATGGTTGTTTCCATAAAGTAGTCATTAATGCTTAAAGACAACAGTGGGAGGGAATCTTTAGGGGAGCACTCTAGGAATCTGTGCTTGGCCAGTGACATATAATAGTAATAGTTGTTATGGGTGGCATCCCATACAATTTGCAGAGAACACAGAATTGGGAAGGCTCTCTAACCAATTGGGTGAGACAGGATTGGAAAAGTTCTCAAGAGGCCAGAGTAGTGGTCTGAATCAAATGTGATGAAATTTAATAGGCTTGATTTAGGAAAAGAAATTCTAACAGTTAGAGTTATCACTTAATGGGAAGAGTTGTCTTGGAAAGTACTAGTGTATTTTTCTGCTGCATTAACTCTTGAAGAACCATCTAAGAAGAAGAGGAGTTGCAATTCTCAGCTTCCTGATGAATCTTCAGAGGCTTGACATTTAAAACTATAAATACACTTAAGACTTAGATAACTGTCTCTGTCTCTCGGTCTCCTCTCTCTCTCTCTCTCTCTCTCTCTCTCTCTCTCTCTCTCTCTCTCTCTCTCTCTCTCTCTCTCTCCACAAACACATATAACACTAAATACATAGATATCTAAAGGTATTGATTATATGATTGCATATGTATATGTGTGTATACACACAGATAAACACATATGTAATATACATACTCACTGAATTCAGACTAATTGCTGAATGATACTTCGGAGTATTTTCTGAAAGGGATGTGCTATTTTATTGCTTCCAAATATGGTTCTGTAACTAAGCTGGAAATTGTCTTTAAAAAAGTCTTTCTATTCTGAGTCCTAATTGATTGTCCTCATTTCTTGCATAGGTATGATTCACTTGAAATTGGCAACACCTATTTGCCATAAAGGACTAATGGGCTAAAATGCATAAAACCAGTTTATTCTCCTAAGTAGGTTAAACAACTCCCCTGCAGTTTTGCCTGGCCAATTTGTTCCTTATATAAAGGGAAAGAGGATAGGGGAAAAAAACACAAAAAACCCAGATATGCCCTCAGCACTGGAATCCCCCATACATTGTCATTGGATTAACATGGGTCAAGTCTCCTTTTCTTAGTTTAGAGAATTAGAAACAGTAGAAACAAAAATAAGACTTATGGTATTAATTTCATTTTTTATAAGATATACTTACCAACATTGGTTTTCCCTACCTTTCTGCCATTGTTAGCCCAAGCTATATTATTATTTTGACCAGAGCTCTGATTTTATGGCTATACAGAACTCCCCAGGAGGGGCCTTCTTCAACAATGCAGGCTGAACTTTCTGTAACTTACAGTCTTAGGGAGCTGCTTGGAAGACAGAAAAATTACTTGACTTACCCAAGGTCACACAGCCAGTCTATATCAGAAGTGAGAGAAGAGCCTATGCTATCCTGCCTCCAGGACCCATTTCTATTCACAGTTCTACTCCACTTAGAAATATTCTAGGAATTAGAAAAACACAACACAACTATCTCTCTGGAGACAGTTTATCTTATGGTATAGAAAGTTTACCCTTCGGCTACACCATCTGCAGTATTCCAGGATTCATTTGTCTGAGTCATACCTGTGTAACACTCTGCCTGGTACCACGTCTCTAATTCCCACTTGTAACAGGACTCTTCTTGTGGAGTGCCCAGAGGGCAGATGCATACTTCACAGGGGTCTAGGAGGCAGGAAGACAAGGGAATAAACATGTATATAGCACCTACTATATGGCAGGCACTTGCAAATACTTTGTTTGATCCTTAAAGTGACCCTGTGAGGTAGGTATTAGCTCCATTTTATAATTGAGGAAATTAAGGTCAACAGAGGTTAAGTGACTTGCCTAGGGTAACACAGCTAGGAAGTATCTGAGGCTGGCTTTGAACTCCAGTTTTTCTGACTCTAGGTCCAGTGCTATATCCAGTAAGAAACCAGCTGCTTTGAAGAGTAACCCTAAGGGACTAGGGTTCCACATACTGTTGATCACGAGCCCCCAGCAGTGTGTTTCCCATTAACAATGAACTAGTTAAGCTACATTAGCTTTCAGAAGAGATTTTCTGAGAAGGTATAGCAAGGATTGTTAGTACAAAGCACTGTCCCCCCTCCCCCATGCCCAATAAGGGTGATATTTTCCTCTTTCACTCACAAGGTCTCCGGGGCAAGGAGTTTCAAAGCTAAGGTGCTGTGGTGCTAAGGCCAACATGTAGAAGACACCTGTGTTCAAACTTTTGGCCCTGGAAATACTTTTCTCTCTTTGAAGAGTTTTCATGAAGATTGCTCTTGTACCAATACTGCAGTATCAATTATGGACAAGTTTGTCTGCCATTCTGTTCATCTGGCTCCTTGTATCTCTGCAGGACCAGGGTGTTTTTTTCTGTTCATGTTATTTCTCTCCTCATCTTCTGTTTGGGTGCCCAGGTTGGGGGGAGGGGTGGTCTCTGGCTTTCATTCAGCAATCTCTCCAGATCATAATATGCTCACAAGGTCGATGCCTGGACACTTCATTCTCAGCATCACTGCTCAGTTAGTTCCCGACTCTTGTGACTGTTGCTACCACCTCTGTAGATGCTGCTGTTCAGTCTGGTAGCCACTGGGACTTCTGGATCTATTAACGCAAAAAGAAAGGGTGGTCATACGAGAGATAGAGCTAAAGCCCCTCCCCCTAACTCTCTGGACAAGCTCAGAGCAATCAGGCCCCTTGAAGCCACAAGAGAATATGTCTGGAAGATGGGCAGGTTACTGTTTTTGTATGAGCACTCAGGTGTAGATCAGCACCTCCAGAATTATGATAGCCAGCTAGAACTTTTCATCATCATACAGTATTAACCCCTGACTCATCATTGCCCATTAGTTTACATATGATTGGATTAGAATAGCTGCACATGCTCTAAGTCCTGTCCCTCATAGGCTGGGCCACCCATGCTACACTTGGAAGGACTCTTAGTTGGCTTCATGAATTTGCCACATGATTTTTCTCAAGTCATACATTTTAAGACTCCCTTAATTCCCATTGCCATAGGTCCTATAGTGGATATTGCTTTTAAGTCAGTTTCCGTTGTATTAGTATGTTCCCATGAAAATTCTGAATGTTGTCTTCCTGGAAAGGGACAAGAAAGCAAGCTTGTTTTATGCATAATGTAAAAGGATGTTAATGAACTAAAGATAAACGGAGCCTGAATTAATTAAAATATGAAAACATTGAAAATATATCTGTCCTGAGTGTGTGTGTGTGTGCGCGCGCGCGCGCGTGTGTGTGTGTGTGTGTGTGCATGAAAGAGAAAAAGGTGTGGAGGGAGGGAGAAAGGAAGGAGAAGAGCAGAAAAAAGAGAGGAGAGAGGGAGCACAAAATCTGGAAACCTAGCTTTGATGGAGAAGAAAATAAAATGAATTTTTAACAAAATCAAGGAAACAATAAAAGTTACATTTCACAAAAAATGTAAAACTAAGATAATGAGGATTTTATATGGATTGTGTTTCTCTATACCTTTTTAATTTTGACAGACAACATTGATCATTACTGTAACCTTTCAGAAGCAGTGTTGTTTAACATATGGAGAGAGTCAGCCTTGAGTGCAAAAACATCTGTGCTAAAGTCCCACCTTTGACACATACTGAATGTGTGACTCTCAGACAATTACTTTGCCTAACAGTGCCCCAGGCAGCTCTCTAAGACTGTAAGTTATAGAAAAGGTGCTGATCTGTATTAGGCAAGGTTTTTTTTTAAAATCTGGGATTTCATTATATAAATGAAATGATAGGTTCAGCCGCTATGCCTATACAACATTGGTGGCTGTAATTTTGGTAACTGGTTTAGAGATAATTCGGTGGTTGGAGTGTTGAGCATGGTGTTAGGAAGAAGTCAGTTCATATAGCACCTCATCTACTTTCTAGCTGTGTGGCCCTGGGCAAGTCACTTAATTTCTGTTGGCCTCATTTTCCTCATCTGTAAAATGGGGATAATAATAGCATTTACTTGTTGTTGTGAGGATCAAATGAGATAATATTGGAAAAATGAGATTTGAAAAAAAAATTGAGTGCCTGGAATATAGTAGGTACCTAATAAATGCTTGTTCCTCATTTTTCCTCCATCATGACATATGGAGCATACTATTTAAACATGCAGATGACAAGAAATGACATGAAGCAATGCCTATTTGTTAGAATTATAACATCATTTGATTTAAGATTAGAAAGAAGCTTGGAGATCATTAAGTCTAAATTCCTCATATTATGAATGAGGAAACTGAGATACAGACAAGTTGAGTAACTCACTTAAGGTTATTGACCCAAATTCAAAGTGATTAAAAATATATCAAAAGAAGTGAAATGAAAGTTCACGATAGTCAAATATAAATAGCATAACAAGGAGGGGGGAAACCTAAAAATTCAAGATGAGGAAGGATTAATTTTTTTGTTAAATTGAAAAGAAGCCCTTTGTAGATGAAATAGGGAGGACAAGAAGTAGTTGGGAAATGAAATACTTTCCAGTGTCTCTGCCAGAATCTAGTCTTATATTTCATGACAGGGGAGCACCAACACCTGAACTCTCAAATTTCTGTTTCTGAAGTGCTATTGGAAGATGTGGAAGAGGCACATGAGAAGATGCAATGGGAAATTTAGGGTCCGTATGACACAATGAAGAAATGGATGCTGAAGAGGATACAATTGGAAGGACATTCAGAGACAGAATGTTAAGGTGTCCCTAAGAGTAGAAGGAACAGAATATATTAGGATGGTATTAATAATGATAAAAATATGATTCAAAAGATGTTAGCAATATGCCCACTTTCTCATTTCTACTTTCAGATCTTAATGAGAATCATTTTGGTAAATAATGAAGATGGCCTTTTCCATGAGATCAGGGGTAAGAAGATTGGAAAGGTAGGATGGGGCTAGGTTATGAAGGGCTTTAAATGTCAAGCAGGGAATTAATATTTAATTAAGTTTAATATATCTAAAGGATACCCATCATCATCACCACTATTTAACACAGTGCTAGAAATGATAGCTATTCCAATAAGGCAAGAAAAAGAAAATAAGAACAAAGAGAATCCAAACTTATGATCTTTTGCAGAGGATGTGATGGTGTATTTAGAGAACTGTAGGGAGTCAACTGACAATTAATTGAAATAATTAATAACCTCAAGATAAATCCATATAAATCATCACAATTCCTATATGTGCCAACAAAACCCCAAAATAAGAGCTAGAGAAAGAAATTCCTTTCAAAATTACTTGGGTGTCTTCTAAGCTTTACCCAAGCGCTATGTGGGAGAAATAGAGACTTACATTATTGGAGAAACATTAATTACTCAGGGGTAGATTGAACCAGTATAATAAATATGAAAATATTACTTTAATATATTTATTCAGTGCTGCACTAAACACTCAATATTTTATAGAGCTAGAAAAATAACAAAATTTACATAAATTAAAGTTTACAAATCTAAAATGATGAAATAATTATTTACATAAATAATGAATTCTTAACAAAAATGTGATAATGGAAAAAGTGAAATAGAAGGAAGTCTATCAATACCAGATCACAAACTGTAAAACCAGACAATGATTTGGTAGTACAATGATTGTTAAACATGATTATTAAAATGAATTCCTATTTTTAAAAAATAGATTGGTTGAAACCATTGAAATTAAGTAAAACTAGAAGCTGATTTTTATGAAAACAATAACAACAATAAAATAGACAAATCATTGGTTTATTTGATTAAAAAAGGAAGAAATCAAATTATCAGTATGCACAATTAAAAAGGTGAATTGAAATTTAAGTGATTATTAGGAGATATTTTGCCAGGTTATATGTCAATAAATCTAACAATCTAAGTGAAATGGAAGAATATTCACAAAAATATAAATCTAATATAATCATATTTAATATAAACATATAATATATAATATAAATACACAAAATATATAAAATATATAATATAAATATAAAATATAAATGATCCCAGACCAACAGAAAAGGAAATAGATTACTTAAATAACCCCATCTTAGAAAAAGATATTGAACAAGCCTTCAATGAACTCCCTAAGGCAAAAAATCCTAAGGATCAGACAGATTCACAAATGAATTCTACCGAGCATTTACAGAAAAATTAATTCCAATACTATATAAACTATTTGGAAAAATAGACAAAGGAGTCCTACCAAGTTTCTTTTATGACACAAATATCATACTGTTACCTAAACCAAGACACAGAACCAAAAACACAGAAAGAAAACTATAGACCCACTTCTCTAATGAATATTGATGCAAAAAATATAAAATACTAGGAAGGAGATTACAGCAATATATCACAAAGATCCTACACCATGACCAGTTGGGATTTATATTAGGAATGTAGAGCTGCTTCAATATTAGGAAAATTCTCAGCATAATCAACCACATCAATAACAAAAACAACAAAAATCATATTATTATCTCAATGGATGGAGAAAAAGCTTTGGACAAAATACAACGCTTATTTCTATAAAAATCACTAGAAAGCACAGGAATAAATGGAGCTTTACCTAACAGTATTTTGTTTATATAAAACCATCAACAAACATTATCTCTAATGGAGATAATATAGAAGCCATCCCATAAGGTTAGGAGTGAAGCAAGGATGCTAATTATCACCACCATTATTCAATATCATACTATAAATGCTAGCTATAGCAATAAGAGAGGAAAAAAGAAATTAAAGGAATTAGAATAGGCAATGAGGAAACAAAACTACCACTCCTTGAAGATGATATGATGGTATATGGAGAGAATCCTAGAGAATCTACTAAAAATGAACTAGTTCAAATATTAATAACAAGAAAAGTTGCAAGATATAAAATAAACCCACATAAATCATCAGCATTTTTCTTATTATCAACAAAGTCCAGTAGGAAGAGAAACTCTGTTTAAAATTACTATAGACAATACAAAATACCTGGGAGTGTACCTGCTAAGACAAACACAAGGATTATACAAACACAATTACATACCATATCTGGTATGTAAAACATATGAAACACATAAAATACTTGGGAGTCTATCTGCCAAGACAAATTCAGGGGGTCTATGAATACAATTACAAAACACTTATCATACAAATAAGGTCAGATCTAAACAATTGGAGAAATATTAATTGCTCATGAGTAGGCTGAGACAATATAATAAAATGACAATTCATATCAATAAAACTGTCAAAGGATGATGTTATAGAACTAGAAAAAACAATAATAAAATTATCTGGAAGAACAAAAGGTCAAGAATAGCAAGGAAATCAATTAAAAAATGTGAAGGGGGTAGCTAAGTGGTGCAGTGAGTAGAGCACTGGTCTTGGAGTCAGGAGGACCTGAGTTCAAATCCGGCCTCAGACACTTGAGACACTTACTAGCTGTGTGACCTTGGGCAAGTCACTTAACCCCAATTTCCCTGCCTTCTCTCATCCAAAAAAAAAACAAAAACAAAACAAAAAATGTGAAGGAAGGTGGCCTAGCAGTACCAGATCTCAAACTATACCATGAAGTGGTAATTGTCAACATAATCTGGTACCTGGGTAATAAATAGAGTAAAATAGATTAGGCACATAATAGAAAGTAGCAAATGGCTATAGTGATCTAGGGTTTGATAAACCCAAAGATCAATGCCTTTGGGACAAGAACTCACTATTTGGCAAAAATTGCTGGGAAAACTGGGAAGCAATTTGGCAGAAACTAGGAATGGACCAACATCTACATTTTATATCAAGATAAGGTCAAAATGGGTACATGATTCAGACAGAAAGGATCACATAATAAACATGTTAGGGAGCCTGGCATATTTCACTTGTCAGATCTACAGATATGGGAAGAAATTATGACCAAACAAGAGATAGTGAGCATTATGGCATGTAAAGTGGATAATTTTGATTATATTAAATTTTTGAAATGTCTTACACAAACAAAGCCAATGCAGCCAATATTAGAAGGAAGGTAGGAATCTGGGGAAAAAAATTACGGAATTTTTTTTTTCTGATAAAAGTCTCATTTCACAAAGATTTAGAGAACTGAGTCAAATTTATAAGAACATAAGTGATTCCCCAGTTGATAAATGGTCAAAGAATGTGAGCAGGTAGTTTTTCAGAAGAAGAAATCAAAATCATTTATAGTCATATCAAATGCTTTAAATCAACACTGATTATATAAATGCAAATCAAAACAGCTCTGAGGTATCACTTCACACCTATTAGATTGGCTAATATGACAGAAAAGGAAAATGACAAATGTTGGAGAGGATGTGGAAAACCAGGAACACTAATACATTGTTGGCAGAATTGTGAACTCTTCTAATCATTCTGGGGAGCAATTTGGAACTATGCCCAAAGGGCTATAAAACTCTAGATATATTGTGACCCAGCAATACCACTACTAAGTCTGCATCCCAAAGAGATAAAAAGGAAAAAGACCTCTATGTACAAAATATTTATAGCAGCTGTTTTTGTGGTGGCAAAGAATGGGATAGAAGGGATGTTCTATCAATTAGGGAATGGATGAATAAGTTGATTGTGATTATAGAGCTATAAGAAATGATGAGCAGTGTTGTTTTACAAAAAAAATATGAGGAAACTTATATGAACTGATGCAAAGTGAAGTGAATAGAACCAGAATACTGTATACAGTAACAGCATTATCGTATAGTGATCAATTGTGAATGACTTAGCTATTCTCTGCAATGCCATGAATCATGATAATTCTAAAGAACTTATGATGAAAGATGCTGTCCACCTCCAGAGAAAGAGCTCATGGAGTATGAATACAGATTAAAGCACATTTTTTCTTGTTTTTTGTTGTTTTTATTTTGCAACATGGCTAATATGGAAATATGTTTTGCATGTCTGCGCAGATATAATCTATATCACATTGCTTGCTCTCTCAAGGAAGGGAATGAAGAGGGAGGGAGGGTGAGCATTTGAGATTAAAAAAAAAAACAAATGTTAAAACTTATTTTTACATTTAATTGACAAAAAAGTGAAAGTCCTGGAGAGGCTGTGTGAAAGAATGTACGTTAGTACATTTGTTATAGCTTTACATGGATCTAGCCATTCTGTAAAGCAATTTGCAACCATTTTTGAAAGGATACTAAACTTTCCATGCTCTTTGAACCAACTACACCAATAGGAGACCTACATTCCAAAGAAATCAGAGAAAGAAGAAAAAGAAACTACATATGTGTATAAAAATTGATAGCAGCTCTTTTTATCTTAGCTAAAATTGAAGGCAGTGGTGGTATCCTCCTATTAGGAAATGAATAAAGAAATTTTGGCATATGAATGTAATGGAATAGTATTATTCCCTAAAAAATAACGAAATGGGCAATTTCAGAGAAAACTGAGAAGGCATTTATGATATACTGCAGAGCAAAGCGAAAAAATATGGAAGAGCAATTTTTTACAATGACAGAAATATTTTAAAGAAAAAACAGTTTTTAAAGCCTTTCTAACTCTGATCAAAGCAATGATAAGCCAGAAATCCAAAAGAATAAAGATAAAATATGTCACTTCCCTTCTAATAGAGAGGTAATGAATTTAAAATACAAGGAGACATGTATTTTTGGACATGGATAATGTGAGAATAATTTTTACTTAACTGTGTAGATAAATGTTGACAGATTTTAATATAATCGAGGTAGTGGGTAAAGCATAATGAAAATACTTGTTAATAGAAAAATTGAAGCAATTAAAATAAATAAGAAAAATAATGAGGACATATCTGATAGAAATTATAAGAATACTTAAGCATTTTTTGGTAGCAGATCATTTCTTCCAGTCTGACAGTTATCTGATCAATATCCTGTAAAGAATACAAAATTCCATCACTGAGTTCATTGGCTATTGATTATTATTGTGAAACTGTTTTATACAAATATCCAAATGGGAAAGGGATTCCTTACAGGTGATAAGATTTCCCAGATGTCCCATTTGTGGGACACTAAGTCCTGGATCACATCATGGCCTCTTTAGAGGGATCCATAGACATTCAAAAAAATCTGCATAGAAATTTGCCTAGGGAGAAACAAATAGATGAAGAATTCTTATAGCACAAATTATGGCCTTCCACTGAATAGCAGTCCCACTGAGTCAGACCCATAGAACACACACACACACACACACACACACACACACACACCATTTAGACATAGAATTTAAATAGGAGAGATTTCTGAATGAGTTTTGGGAAATCAGTTAATCCAAGCTATTAACTGATGCTAAAGCTCATCTTCTAGATAGCAGCATTCTCCTGGTATAACTGAAAGATGACAAATCATGAGGAACTATGATCTTATAGGAATGGAATGACATATCCTAGTTATGAGCAGCTTGCAGCACATTGCCAATGATAAAGAAACATATGAGACAAGTGTAACTAAAACAACTTCAAGGATATCTGTCCATATCTATTAAAAGAAGTGCATCCCTCATATACCAAAAATGAAGACTAATGAGTGGTCCAAGTGCTTGGCTGATGTCTATGTGACATTCGAAGACTCAAATGAAGCCCTCTGGCATTTTTGGTGCCTCCCCTATGGAGGATGAATAGAAGGACACATATAAAAACCTATAAACTAGGTATATGTTAATGCTTTGTGATCTCCAATAGTGGATGGACTACCCAAATTGGTCACCCTCATAAATCCTTGATTAATAGATTAAAAATGCAGAGGTGCTATAGTGGATAAATGAATTAGCAATGTTGGATTGTAGCTAAAAAGGCAAGTATGATTTTGGAATTATAAAAGGAGAGCAGCACTCAGAGAATCAACTAATCATATGTAGCCAATGTCTCCAATCTTTTACCTGAACATTTGTGCCTTGTGGTTTGCTCAGTTTGAAGAAAAGGCTGAATGATACCTTAACAATAGTCACAAAGGCAGTGTTACTACTTACAGATGAATAATTCTATAAAACAGTCTTGTAAAAAGGATAATAGAAAGCTGTTCTTTGTTCCTACAATGTAGAGAATAAGTGAAGAGTTTCAGCTTGAAGGATGAGAGGATTTCAGATTTATGACATAAAAAGGATTTGAGGTCACTAGTCAAATATTTTAAATTTGAGGAAGCTGAGACCAAGGGGGTAAATGACTTTTGGGAGACTGCATAGGTAGTCAGCAGCAGAGATGATATTTGCACTTTGATTTTCTGACTTCAAATCCAGCACCCTGTTTTCTTTTTAAATTTTTATTATTTATTTAATATTTTAGTTTTCAACATTGATTTCCACAAGATTTTGAGTTACAAATTTTCTCCCCATTTCTACCCCCCCACTCCAAGATGGCATACATTCTGATTGTCCCATTCCCCAGTCAGCCCTCCCTTCTGTCACCCCACTACTCCCCATACCCTTTACCCTTACTTTCTTGTAGGGCAGGATAGATTTCTGTGCCCCATTGCCTTTTTATCTTATTTCCTAGTTGCATGCAAAAACAACT
>JAQQSZ010010994.1:0-12363 GCA_028646595.1 Phalanger gymnotis
TGGCTTTTTTGGTACAGAAACATTTCAATTTAACATAATCAAAATTATCCATTTTGCATTTTATAATGTTCTCTATCTCTTGTTGGGTCATGAATTCTTTTCTTTTCCATAAATCTGATAGGTAAACTATTCCTTGCTCTCCCAAATTGCTTATAGTTTCAGCCTTTATTCCTAAATCATGAACCCATTTTGACTTTATTTTGGTGTATGGTGTAAGATATTGGTCTATGCCCAGTTTCTGGCCTACCATTTTCCAATTTTTCCAGCAGTTTTTGTGAAATAGTGAATTCTTAGCCCAGAAGCTGGCCTCTTTGGGTTTATCAAAGAGTAGATTGCTATAAGAGTAGAAGCCTACTTCTTAATGTTGAACTTTATGCTAAAGTCAGACTTTGCTCACCTGAGGGTGGAGCACTCTCTCAAACTTCGGGTTTTTTAATGCTACTGTTTTCAGAGCTAGTTTTGGGGCTCTGTAAGTTTTTGGTGCTTCTAAGGTGGTATCTTCTGAGGAAAGGTGCAGTCACACTGTTTTCTTGGTCTGCATTCTGATCTTTACCTAAAAAAGGTTCAAGACCTCCAGTACCAAGAGAGGAAAACTTTGCTCTGCTCTTCCCATCCACCCACATATCAGTCCCCCAAGTATCCTTGAACCATGTGCCAGCTCCTTCCCTCCCTCCACTGGGTGGGCAACTTTGCTTTATATAAAAATGATTTTAAGTAAAGGTCTATGGAATGGTCACTTATGAAAAGTGAGAACTCTCTGTCCTTTGTTCAGTTATTCCCCCATTAATGGGTACCTACTTTTTTTTCAGATCTTTGTCGCTGCTAATAATATTTTTTGTATATATAAATCCTTTCTCTCTTTGATTGCTTTGGGATACAGGCCTATCATTAGCATTATTGGTTCAAAGGGTTTACACAGTTCTGGGGCATAGTTCCAAATTGCTTTATGGAATGGCTAGCTAAATTTTGGCACATTTCTTATGCTGCCTATAACCATTGGCTCACAAACTAAAATATTTTAATCCTTTCCATGCCTTTCCCTGTTGCTCAATCCTCAGGTCTAAAGATTGTCATATGGAGATGGTACTTTTACAAATCCAAAAGAGTTCTTCATTATTAACTTTCATTGGATAACCCTTCTCTTGGAAAAATGAAACAAATAAAATTGATTTCAATAATGAGTTTCTGGGACAAGTTTTGAAATTGCATATGCTATATTTATATAGAATTGTATTTGCTTATATTTTATGTGTAAGAGTAGACTTATGGCTCAGAACTACAGAGGAGGTAAACAGATACCAACTTAATTTATTGAAACTTTTTTTATTACCTTTTAAAATAAAAATACCACTACGCAGCTCAATTGATATAAAACTATAATATGAAAAACACCTTACTTTGATTTTTCTAAACCAAATTCGACAGGATTTAGTCTCTAACCTAGGGATTCATTTTCTTTAGCAAATATTACCTCTGAGGTAATATACTTTTAAAAACTGTTTTCCAGGTGTGATATTAGATTTTTAGTTCACAAACATTAAAAATGACTGCTATATTTAATAAAAAGTATTTTCTAATGCATTTTAAATAGTAGTCATTTTCATAGAATGAAACAGTATTTTTGTTATTATTTTTTAAAGACTGACCAAGGAAAATGTAATTTTAAAATCTTAAGGAAAATACTAGATGCAAGAGAAAGAAAAGAGTTCATTATAAAATATTGATCATCTGTTTCTTCAGCAAAGTATTTTTTCTTTTTGGGCCTTTTCTTATCTAAAAATGAAGTTAAAAATATGAAACTAATTATCTGTTTAGGATTTTGTAAAGATTATAATTAAGAGTTTGGGATTACTAGGAAATACTCATTGCTATAACATAGGTTTTATCTGTGTCATCATCTAAACTTACATTGTGCTTTGACAAAGAGGAATAATAACTTACAATTAAATAATAACATCCATTTGTATAGTGCTTATGATTTATAAAATGCTTTAAATACAGCATATCTGTGTAGCTTTGTGTACTTTGTAGCACCCCATGAGATAGGTTGTAGGAATATTACTCTTGTAGGCTATTTACCATGAGCTCCCTCTTCTCTCCTTCTCTTTGCCTCAGATCATTTAGACGTGTTAGACCACTATCTCCATCTTCATTCCTGATTCAGATGACAAGGTGCCTCTTCTTCATTCCCAGGCCAACTCTTCTATGTGATCCCCTCCCCTCCCCTCCTTTCTTCTTCAGCTGCTTGGTCCCATTATCACCCTCACTCTTGCTAACCTTTAGTTTCTCCTTATCTATTATCTCCTTGCTGTCTCCAAGCACTGCTATGTCATTCTGGTTAATTAAAACAAAACAAAAGAAAACAGAAAACTTCTGATTGACTGTTGCTGCTACCTGTCATCCTATACCTATGCTCCTCTTCTTGGCTAAACTTTCTGAGAGTTTCATCTATTCTAGGTGATTACACTTCTTCGTTTCATATTTACTTTTTAACCCTCTGAAATCTGGTCTCTTGATCACATCATTCAACTGAAATTGCCCTTTCCAAAGTTACCAAAATCTCTTAATTGACAAATAGAATGGCCTGTTCTCAATCCTCATCCCCTGAACTCTGCAGCTTTTGACAACTATTATTTTCTTCTCCTTAATATCCTCTTTTCTTTAGGTTTTTGCAATAATGTTCTCCTATTTCTCTTCTGATATTTGACCATTCCTTTTCAAACTCTGTTGCTGGATGTTAATTCAGGTTTACTCAGGAATCCGGTCTTTGTTCTGGGCTCTCTTCTCTTTTCCCTCTACTATTTCATTAAGTAGTCTCATCGGCTCCAAAGGTTCAATTATTAGCTGTATTCAGATGATTTCCACATCTACATATCTAGCCCTAGTTACCTCCCTGAGCTCTGCTCCCACAATGCTAACTACCATATGTACATCCCAAACTGGATGTCCAGTAGGCAGCTCAAACTCACCATGTCTAAAGCACAGCTTATTTTCTTTGCCCCCAAATCCCACTTTTACAAACTTCCCTATTGTAATCATAGGCATCACTATCCTTCCAGTCTTCCATGCTCAACCTCAATGTCATCCACAACTCCTTACTCTCACTCCACATATCCAATTCATTGCCAACCCTTGTAATTTCTACCTTCAAAACATCTCTCAGGTAAATCTCCCGCCCCTTTCCATTTACACAGCCATGCCTCAGCATGCCCGCATTAAAGAAGTGCTATACTCTATGAGTGAAGCAGAATTGCTCAAAAGACATGTGAAATGCACAAATTTATAGACATCTCTACTCCAAATGGTAATGTGGACTATTTGTGTCTGACCTATGGTAGAGCCTTCCAAGCTTGTATTGGTCTGATTACCCACAGTTGGACATACTGTACTTTGACCCAAACATAGTGATGTCATTTTGGTCCTCTTCAAGAACAAAGGACAACAACTATGTTCTAGGCACTGTACTAAAAGCTGGGGATACAAAAGAAGTCAAAAGATAATCTTCACCCTCAAAGAGCTCACAATCTAATGGGAAAAGACACACATAAAAACAGGGTGAGAAGGAGTGCTGGTGGAGGGAGATGAGAAGGGGAGGAGGGTAATTGATAATGGCGGTGAGATTATGAAGTCCAAAGGAGTGCAGTAAGGAAGAAAAAAATGAAATGGTTGCCCTGGGTACATTCCCTAAATGGAGAGTCTAGGAGGAGCTCTGCATCATCTACTTTTTACCTTCTCCAATCAGAAGAAAGGAGGGACCCTAGGGGCAGGGACTAACAAGGAAGTGAGCAATGGACTTTTTCATAGCTGAAAAACTGAAGCTATGAGAAGGCAAGTAACTTGCTCAATGTCACATAGCTTGTATAAGTAGAGGCAGCTACTTAGGAGTCAGGAAGACCTGAGTTCAAATCTGGCCTCAAACACTAGGTTTATGACCCCAGGCAAATCATTTATGGCTATCTGCCTCAGTTTCCTCACCTGTAAAGTGGAGATAATAATAAGACCTACTTCCCAGGGTTGTTGTGAAGATAAATTGAGGTAATAGTTGTATCATACAAATAAGGATAGATTCAAACAATTGGAGAAATATTAATTGCTCATGGGTAGGCTGAACCAATGTAAAATAATTGATTTTGATGATATTAAATTAAAGATTCTGCAGAACACCAATGTAGCCAAAATTAGAAGGGAAACAGGAAACTGAGGGAAATGTTTTTTATAGCAAGTTTCTCTGATAAAGGCCTCATTTTTCAAACATATAGGGAATTGAGCCAAATTTGTAAAAATAAGAACCATTCACCAAGTGACATTCAAAAGATATGAATAGACAGTTTTCAGAAGAAATCAACCCATCAATAGTCATGTAAATGCTCTAAATCACTAATAATTAATTAGATAAATGCAGACTAAAATACTTCTGAGGTAGCTCACACCCATCAGATTCGTTAATGTGACAGAAAAGGCAAACGATATGTTAGAGGGGATATGGGAAAATAAGAACATGAATGCCCTGTTAGAGTTGTGAACTGGTTCAACCACTTTGGACAGCAATTTGGAATTACACCTAAAGTCATTCATACTCTTTGATCCAGCAATACCTCTTCTAGGTCTGTGCCCCCAAAAGATCAAAGAGTTAGGAAAAGCATCCAAAAATATTTAGAGCAGATCTTTTGAGGTGCAAAGAATTGGAAAATGAGGGCAGGCCCACCAACTGATGAACAGCTGAACAAGTTGTGGAATATAATTGTGGTGGAATACTATTGTTCAATAAGAAATGACAAAGGGCATAGTTTCAGAAAAACATGGCAAGGCTAATCTGAACTGAAGAAAAGTGAAGTGAGCAGAACTGGGAGAACATTGTACACATAATAGCAATCTTGGAACAGCTAGGAAAGATTTAGTTATTCTGATCATTTCAATGATTGGGTGCAATGCTGATTACCTCCAAAGAGAGAACTGATGACCTTTGAGTGCAGATTGAAGCATATTTTTAAATTTTTCATTATTTTTATTGGACCTCCCCCAACATGGCTATTGTGGAATTTGTTTTGTATAACTTTATATGTGTAATAGGCATTGTATTTCTTGCTATCTCAGTGAGTGAGGGTGGGGGTAGAGGGAACAAGAAAATTTGGAACTGAAAATAAAATATTAAATTAAAAAATTTAAACTCCTTTAAAAAGAGGTAGATATTTGTAAAACACTTAGAACAATGCCTGGCACATAGTAAGCTTAATTGTCAATGGCCGATCGAATTTGAACCCAGATTCTCTGACCTCAACACTGTTTTACATATGTTGTCTTATTAGATCCTCATAGCAGTATTGAGACAAGTAGTGTAAATATCCTTTCCTCCATTTTACCAATGAGGAAATTGAGACACATGGAGAATAACTGATTCGGATATGTTCACAGCTAATATATATCAGGAACAGGACCCAAAATTAAGTCTCCTGATGCCAAGTCCAGTGGTCTTCCCTCCTATACTGCATTGTGAATTGGATGCAGCTGAAAATGAATTCATTTGCTTGGAAGCAAAACAAAATAAAACCTAAATACACATAATTAAGGGCAGGGTAGATCTGAAAAAAATAGGTGACAAGACAAATAGTCATGGTACAAAGTCATGTCATAAACAGTTATGTGATATAATTGTGAACATAGCTATCCTATTAGAGGGGTGCATGGGTCATAATGCTATAAAACAAAGAAGTCATTTGGGGTTCACCTTTCTAATCTAGAGACATTTCTTTTGGAATCCTGTGGATTGGAGTTAGAGATACAGTTTTTATTTGCACAGATTTCTGAAATGTTACACATTTGGATCTAACTGACTGAAATGCCAATTTGCCCACACTGCAAATCTTAACATTCTCACAGTATCTCTTGTTCCTTAGATTCACTGACTCCATCCCATAAGTGACTAGGTAGTACAGTGGGTCAGAGTACTAAGCCTGGAGTCAGGAAGGCCTGAGTTCAACTTTGGCCTGAGACACTTTTTAGCTGTATGACACTATGGGAAGTCATTTAATATCTGTCTGCTTCAGTTTTTTTCATCAGCAAAATGGGGATAATAATAGTACCTAAAATGAGATATTTACAAATCTCTGCAGGCTTTGAAGCACCACATCAGCTAGTTGTCATAGCTTTTATTCTGTCCTATCTACATAGCTCTTTCTCTTCTATTCTGATTTTCAAATGGCAAGTCTGGTGTCACTGCACAGTAGCCTCTTCTTGGTTAATAATACTGCTAATAGCACTGCAAATACTGAATAGCGAGGCAAAGATCTGTATTCATGGGCTAAATAGTATGATAGCATTAATTAATAGGTATTCAGAAATAATTGAACCAAGAGAAGAATATTTTGAGAACAACTGAATACATGAAGGGATATGACAAAATCTTAGTATAGGTGTGCTTTGCTTTAAGAAAATTATATACAAATGAAAACTAATTTTTAAAATATCATATTCCTTAAAAGGATTATTTTTATTCAAAATCATCATAGCGATTAACATTATTTACATCATGTGGAAACAACACTTATGTTCAATTTATGTTGTATAGATTTTTTTGTTGGTTATAACTATGCTTATGTGTAGGTTGTAAGAAATGAGCATGGAGTATGTAATGAAATTGAACGTTCTACACAGCAGAAGTTTCTCTAATGTTATAGCAGTTGGGTAAGGAGTAAGTACCATACCAATTTCTTACAATATTTCTAGCAGGGGAGATGTCATAAAGTGACAGATACGTAATATACATGGAATATCCCAGGAAAACTACTTCCTGAAACAAAGTATATCTGAAAGTGCATCTGTTTATGATGAAGAGACAAGGCAAATGAAAGATTTACCAAACAGAGTAAAGAAAGTGCTTAGCTGGGCATGTCATAAAATAACAAAGGCTGAAGGGAGTAAAAAATAAGATGGGATCAATATAGACTGATTAGTGCCTTGCAAAAGAACTACCCTCGAAAACATATTCTCCATCAATCAAAGGAATAACATCGCTTCAGACTTTTCCTGACTAGATTGCTGAATCACTAGTAAGGTGCAATAAACTTTCTCATTACAATAATACCTTTTCATCAGTTGACAAGATACTGACTTTGTACAATAGTAGTTTTAAAATGGTGAACCATGTATGATACTTCAGAAGAAAAAGCAAATGCCCCATTCCTGGGTGTTGTAGTGAGATGAGAAAGAGTACAATGAACATGTGGAGAAAAGAAACAAATCTTCAGAATGGATTCAAGGTAGGTGAGGAAGGAAAAGTGTGATGTGTAAACGCAAACATTGATAAATTGACTAAACTCTAAAAAGCCCATGCTCGGAGTCTGAATTTCAGTTTATTTATTTTTTCTCATGTGATATATTCTCTGTGCATTGAAGAGTGCAATGGGTATTTTAAGATTTGATATTGCTTGAAACAATTTAATGAATACAAATCATATATGTGAATTTGGAAAGCTTTGAAATAACACGGTGAAAACACCTAAAATGATATTTCTTGTATATGTGAAGAAAATACTTAAAATTATGTTGAGGCCAGAGTTGAATGCATCTCATTCCAAGAGTAAGAGTTGGTTTATTGAGAGCAAAGCTCTGAAGTAATCTGCATAGTAATTATAATCATCATTTTCCTAACAGGAAAATTGATGTCTCTAGTCTTATCCATGGCCACATGGTGAGTCAAGGGAGCTAGAAACCAAATTCAGTAGTCCTAACTCCCAAGCTAGAGTGTCATTATTTTATAATACCCCAATCTTCCACTCATGGGAGGTTAATCCAAAGCTCACAAACTAGGTCAGTGGGTGAAATGCTGCTCGGCTTTCTTTGTTTCAAACCACAAGTTGAAATGATCGGCTTGGCCTTGGTAAATTGTACTTGCAATTATTTTCTTAATTATAACTGCAGGGTAGATTCAGCAGATGGGGTGTATAATATAGGGAGGGCTTTTTCCCCTTCGCATCAGGAATAGGGCAATTGAAGGTCCCCCACATCTTCCACAAGGTGTTTCTGGGAAGGTATCAGATAAACCTTCCAAAAACTTCCTCCGAAACTTAAAGAAAATTCTTATCATTTTTAAAAGTTATATTAAAATACAAGCTGAATCTACACAACACCAAAACAACTGGGAAATTTGGGTTAATCTAATTTTAAAAAAACAAACTTTTCTCCCTAATGTCATATAGGTGAAAATTAATTTTTAAATAATTTTTGTTTGGTTTTTACCAGTTGTTCTGGGATTGCAGATATACACTATGCAGTATGAGAGGCAGCATGGTGTAATGAATATAGAGCCATCCTCAGAGCCAGGAAGACTGGGGTTCGAGTCTCAACTCTGACACATATGGAAAGCATGACCCTAGATAAGTCACTTAAACTCAGTGCTGCAGGAAACCATCTGGGACTAAGTTGCAGAGAAGATGCCAACCTGCATTGGAAAAGGGAATTTTCTCATTACCAATGAAATAAATGGTCCAGCCTCTATCCCTATAATGTGGATTTATTTTTATTTGTATAACAATGATAACTTAAAAGCAAGATTTTGGGGGAGGAGGATGGCAGTAAAGGGGAGAGGAGTTTCTTATCTATTCCTTCCAATTGTGTTTACTTATGGGTGTTCCTTCTACTAGTGAAAATCACAACCCTTCTGTTGCTTGTTATCCTGTACAATCCTTGACCATGTCCTTCCAAGAATCCTCCATTCTTCATAAGCAAAAGAAAAAAATTCTCCCTGATTTATCATAAATATATAAATAAATCATATATTAGGATAAGCTAAGGTATAAGTTATGTAAGAAATATGATTCCATGTTTCCATAACAAAAGTGATGCAAACCCTGAATTGTCAGATGAAAAGTAGAACCCAAAAGAAAACCATCTAAGCACAAAGGAAGGTAAAAATGAAAGGCAAGAAATCATCACAGAGGAAGAAGAGGAAATTGAAGAGAATGAGGTGACTATCAACACTACAATAAATACACACAGAAAATGAAGAAAGGAATAACCTATAAGAGAAGTGTTCAAGAAAGCCAAGTGGGCCAGTGAGAAAGAATCTGAGAGCAGACTGTAAAAAGAGATAGAACAGTGATACATTTTTTTTCTTTTATAATATTTTTTTCCTGAACATTTGCTAGCCTTTTGAGAAGGAGAGGGAGAAAAATAGAGAAAGCTTTTATTTTGGAATCTCCACAAATGTCCTTGTTTTAATGAATCACCCCATTCTTTTTCTGTCACAGTCCATCATTGCATCTAGCAAATTTGGCTCCATAATGGACACCCAAATGTTTATTCCTCTCCTCCTACTCTTCCTGTTGGAACAGAATATTTTAATATTTTCTTATATGTCAGGAAGTATTTTTTTTTTCTCAAGGCTGATTTTATATCACTAGGTGCCCCCTAGTGACAAAGTTCAATTTCAAAATTACTTTCAGACTAAATAACAAGTCATCCAGTTTTAAGTATTTTCTTTACTCTTTTCTATCACAAAGTCATTGACAGGAACAAAATACTCATATTATAAACACAGTATTTTAATTAGAGGTTTAAAAAATCTTCAAGCCTGTAATGACATCCTAGAAAGAAATGAAGATTTTGTTTTGTAGTGTAAATTTATTCATTTGGAAAACTCTATAGGATAATATTTCTTTTTCAGTTACAGTTTTAAAATAAGATTTTGGGGAATGTAATGAAATGCTATTTCTTCTCTGTCAATGAAGAGGAGAGAAGTATGGTAGAGTGGAAAGAAGGTTGTATTTGGAGTCAGAGAACCTGGGTTTCAGCCCTGGTCTGGGAAAGTCACTTCATTTGTCTGATAATCATTTTCCTCATCTTTAAAATGAAAGGGTTGGACTAAATTCTCTGTGAAGTTCTTTCTAGCTTAGAATCTATGATCTTATGAAGAAACATCAGGACTAGAACTGCTGATTCAATTCATTGTCATTAACCTTGATAAACAATAGAATCACAGCATGTGGGAATAGAAAGATGATTAACTTTTGGGTCAGTGGATCTGGGTTCCAGTTCTTGTTCTGTGTGAACTTATGAAAGTAGTAAAGCCTTCTTAGCTTCATTTTTCATCTGTAAAGTTAGGGGCTGGGGGAGCTTGGATTAGATGATATCTAAGGTTTCTTCTAGCACTAATATTCTATGATCTGATAGCATTTTTTTTTGTTTTTTTTTTTCACCTCATAGTTTCACTGGTGTAGAATACTTCCAGGATGGAAATTCCCTCTAACAATGCAAATCAATGATTGATGAATAAACCTGAGTACATTTATTAAGCACCTGCTATGTTTCAGACACTATGTTAAGCACTGGGGATACGAAGATAGGAAGGAAGCAGTCTCTGCCCTCAATGAGATTACGTAATATCATGGAAACAACATGCAAAATGTATACAAAGTAAATATGAAGAAATTGTGGGTAGGGAAGAAAGTCTTGGTGGAGAGATCAGGAAAGGACTCATGTAGGCAGTGAAGCTTGAGCTGAACTTTGAAGGACAGGTGTAACTTCCTCCATCTTTGTCTTTTTCCATATTGAGTGGAGCCCAATATCTAATGGATTAAGCTCCTAGTGACCATCTGTGCTTCTCCTTACCCATGACCAAAACCTTCTCTAAGGAAAAGGCTCTTATATCAGTTATTTATACATGAGTGTGAATAGGGTTTAGTGTGTTATCTCGCTGGGGATATTTGCATTTAAGGCTTCTCTCTATTGTGGAACAAAAGTCTTCTGTTAAATTTCAACAGTGAGGCAAAATATATACATATTGCAGATGATACACACATATATCCATGTATCTATATCTTTTTATCATTTGTTTGTAGCTATCATCTATCTATCTATCTGTCTATCCATTTAGTGCTTACTATGAATAATGGAAATGTGACCCTTATGATGCCATAAAGACTCAAAGAAATCTTCTAGATTGAAGATGCATTAATGCAGTTTATTGGACACCACTGCTGTCCTGACAACTTCTTTGGCTTTGTGAAGGGCAGCATAGTACCTTAGCTAGGTAGGATACTGGTCTTGCAGTCAAGTGGCATAAGTTTATGTCTTAGCCCTGATACTTAATGGTTGTGTGACCTTAAGAAAGTCACATTTAGATGAGCAGGCAGGCTTCAGAAAAACCTGGAAAGACTTATATGAATTGATATTGAGTGAGGGGAGCAGAACCAGGAAAACATTGTACACAGTTACAGCTACATTGTGCAATGACTAACTTTGATAGACTTGTCTCTTCTCAGCAATGCAAGGTTCTAACACAACTCCAAAAGGCTCATGATGGAAAACGCTGTCCGTATCCAGAGAAAGATTTATGGAATCTGAATGCAAATGGAAGCATACTATTTGCTCTGTCTTGTTTTGTTTCTTCTTTCTTGTGGTTTTTTCCATTGGTTATAATTCTTCTTTATAACATGACTAATGTGAAAATATGTTTAATATGAATGTATATGTAAAGCCTATGTCAGATTGCATGCCATCATGGGGAGGGAGAAGGGGAAGGAAATTTAAAACTCAAAAGCTTATGGAACTGAATGTAGTATTAAAAATAAATAAATTAAAAAAAAGAAAGTCATATTTACATCTTTGGAACTCAGTTTCTTCATCTATAAAACAAGGAAGTAGTACTTGCTCTACCAATGCCATCAAATTGTTTTAAGGAAAAGGTTTATAATTCTTAAAGAAAAGTATATTCCTGGCATAGAGGCACATGTCTATTATCCCTTATATTGGGGAGGCTGAAGCTCATGGATCACTTGAGCTTTGAGCTGAGGTAGGGCTGAAGCCGATCAGATGTTTACACTAAGTCTGGAACTAATATGGTGAGTCCTCTGGAGTGGAGGGCCACCAGGCTATCTAAGAAGGGGAGAATAGGTCCAGGATGCACACAGAGCTGGTCAAAACATTGGTGCTGATCAGCAGTGGGATCAGGCCTGTGAGTGACTTTTGCCCTTCCAACCTGGGAGAGATAGGGAAACATAGTTTCAATAAAATAAAGAAGCAGCAGCAAAATAGTACTACATAGGTAATTTATTGTGATCATTATTATGCTTCCCTATGCATATCACTGTGAATCTTTGTTGTAATGTAACACTGATATCATTCTTATTGATTTGTGAAAAGTGTGTGTAGAGGGGGTTTAATCTGATTCTCTGTAACTTTTCCTATCAGAATATTGGTTTTTACTTCTAAAATGACTGGCTGGATACTCTAAAGTGATCAAAGAGAGGAAAAGCACCTATATGCTAAACAATATGTATAGCAGCTCTTTTTTGTAGCAGCCTAAACTGGAAACTAAATGGCTAAACAAAATATGTATATGAATGCAATGGAATATTATTGTGCCAC
>JAQQSZ010010995.1:0-12363 GCA_028646595.1 Phalanger gymnotis
CAGCCTTGTCTGTGGATCCATATTATGTCTGAGTTGTCCTTTGTTGTTATTTAAGGCTGGGTGTGTGTACACCTTTTATGTAGATTTTTCTAAAGAAGTGACTATAGTTTGGGGGGTGGCCTTCAGTTGGAGGACTAAACTCCGCCCTGTGAAATGCAGTTTAAGTGGCATTAAAAGTACTGTCCTGTTAGAGATCCAGGAAGGCAGGCAGCCACTGACATCCTAGTCATGATCATCACTCCATCTGGAAGGGACCTTGGTCGGTTGTTCAGTAGGTCTGACTCCTTGTGACCCCATGGACCACAGCACGCCAGGCCCCTCTATGCTCCACTGCCTCTCAGTGTTTCCAGGTTCATGTTTGTCGTTTCCATGATGCTGTTTATCCCTCTCCTCCTCTGCTGTCCCCTTTTCCTCTTGCTTCAGTCATTGCCACCTTTGGGGTCTTTTCCAAAGAGTCGCGTCTTCTAGTTGTTTATTCCAATCTGCTCTTTTCACAACTGAAGAAATAACTGAGTTGGGCTGAGCAGGGTTAGTCAACCAGGATGCCAACCCTGACCCCATCTTGCCTCAGGACTCTCTCCTGTTCCTTCTTCCCCCATTAACAGGGACTGTCTTTTGCCTTTCTTTTTATTATCTCAAGAGCTTAGCATGGTGCCTGGCTCCCAAGTAGATGTTTAATCAATGTTGGTTTACCACTTCTCTGGCTCAGTAGGTGCTTGGTTGGTGTTTCTGGTTCAGATGACTTTGTTTGCCCCTCTTTCCCCTGAGCATTTCTTGGGATTGCTCAACCAAAGTTGGGCTCTGTTTAGACGTTCTTTGGTAAGAGATGCGTTGTACTTAGAGGAGATGGGGCGGAGAGGCCTCAGGAGCAGACAGACCATTGGGCGTTTGCCCAGGCTTCCCGGGATTCCTTCTTTCCCCTCAGA
The DNA here is from genome assembly GCA_028646595.1 of Phalanger gymnotis. NCBI lineage: Eukaryota > Metazoa > Chordata > Mammalia > Diprotodontia > Phalangeridae > Phalanger > Phalanger gymnotis. The sequence continues at coordinate 927 of JAQQSZ010010995.1, forward strand.
ATGCTTGTCTTCCTTCCAGGCCCAGCTTGGGGGCCGCTGCCTACGAGAAGCCCTTCCTGGTTTGTTTATTAATGCTTTAATTATTTATTAATTTATCTTATTATTTATTAATTTATTAATGCTCCTTCTCAGTGGATCTCCTTTTATTATTTCTCAGTCAGTCAGTAAATGGTTTTTAGGGGCCCACTATGTTCCAGGTCCTAAGCCTTTGGAGATAATGGGGAAGGCCAAAGGGAGTCCCTGCCTTCCTGGAGTCTTCATCCTTTGTTCTCAGGAGATAACCTACCAACAACTGTTCAAACAAGATAGGCAGTGTCCTGGATAATGTGGAGATAATCAAATGGAGAAAGCACTAGCTTTACAGAGAGTTTGGGAAAGGCTTCCTGTGGTCGGTGGGATTTTAATTGTGATTTGTAGGAAGCCAGCAGACAAATGAGAAGGATGAGCATTCCAAGCATGGGGCACAGCCAATGCAAGTGCATAGAGTTGGGAGATTGAGTGCCTTGTTCCTGGAATGGCCAAACAGCCAGTGTCACTGGATCACAGAATAGTTTGGGGTCGGGGCGGGGGCAGATGTAAGGTCTAAGACTGGAAAGGTAGGGAGGGGCAGGTTGTGGAGGCCTCTGACTGACCAGACATAGTCCTAGATCACTGTTTATGTTTATAAACTTATATACTTCAGTCCAAATAGATTGCTTGTCCCATGTCCCCCTTTTCTCCTCCTACCCCTCTGGAGGGCTGTCCTGCCTCCAAATCCTTGATCACACCGTTCCTAGTCTTAGAATGCTTCTGTCCGTTTTTGTCCCCTTGAATCCTGCCATTCATTCACCACGAAGCTCCCAGATCACAATGCGCCATGAAGCCCTGGCCCCCTGTTTAGGGGTGGGGGGCTTTCTCCCTCACGCTAAACCCAGCACTCTGGCCTGCTCTCAGAGACTTTGTGTGGCCTAGGCAGTAGGTGCTTAGTAAATGAGAAGTGACTGATTAACTGAACCCCAGCCTGAATTTGAGGTCTGGATCGCAAGGACTAAGGGTCTTGACTACAGCTCAACAATCCACCAAAGAAGGATTACTGGAGAAGAGGCTGCCTGGGATGAGGCCCTGCCAGCTCTGAGGCGACGAGGGTCCCAGGAGAGAAGTCTTGGCAAGGAGGCAGAGGGCAAAGAGTAGAAAGATTAACACGGTGTCCCACCTCTCTCCAGTTCATTTCTTTTCGGAGACGAGAGTTTGTCCCAGTGCGTGTTGGACGCAGAGAGAATGCTGGCTAACGTGCTCTTGGTTTCTTTGGAAGCATAAATTCTTCTGCTGCTGTTCAAAGCTGGATTGTTAGCCTCGAATGCCCGGGTCCTCTCTGCCTCCATGGACTATTTGGAAGTCAGAGGGGTTCCCGCTGTGTTCTTATAAAGTGATGAATGAGGACGAGCCTCCCGGACTGCTGCTGGCGAAAATCTCTCTTGCTCCCAGGCTTCTTCCCACTGCTGGCTGAACTAGCAGATAATTGACCTGATGCCTGCAGAGTGTCTCAAGACGAGGCCACAAGTCCCATTGAGGTCAATTATTAGGTATCCAGTCCCACAATTACAGAGTGTTTATAGTCGAAAGTTTTGCATTTCATGGGTCCTATGGCATGGATCTGAGCACAACAGACTCATTACGCTAGCCTAGGGAAACACACGCTGCTGCCCGGGGTTATTGATGGGCTCGGCACAAAATACGGCTAGGAAACAGATCCAGGTTGCCTGGCCTCCAACATGGCGGCAGCTTGCTAAGTCAGATGTATTTCTTTAGGAGCGTGGGTAAATCTCCCTGTGTTAAAGTTGATTCTAGGACAAGACTGGCCCTAGCTGATGTATACTGTTTAGCATGTTGGGTAGAGGGCTGGCCTTGGATTCAGGCAGTCCTGGGTTCAAACTTTCAGTGCCTTAGGCATTCCTCCAAGACCATAAGTCACAGAGCAGGTGCTGTTCTGTGCTGGCGAAAGGGACATTCCACCTCCAGATTTTCTCTCGTGGATGAAATCACATGTCTGGACCAAAATGGGGAGAGGGGCCGCAGGGAGCCGTGAAGGTTTTCTGGCCCTGGATCGATGCCCACTGCATTTTTAACATTTGTTAACTATTAACCTGTGTTGGGAGCTTGTCTGCCCCAAAGGAGTGTGCAAATCAGTTCCATGTATCACCTGTTGATTAATTCAAGGAATTGTGGGATTGATTTATTGCTGTAATGCAGGAGCATTGGCCTCAGGATCCCAAGACCTGGCTCCAAGCCTTGGCTATACTGCTTGTGGCAGGTGTGACCTTGGGCAGGTCACATAATGACCTCTGAGCCGCAGCTTCCTAACCTGTGACATAGAGTTGTGAATGCCAACAACAACAGTGATAATAAAGAGCTGCATTTATGCAGAACTTTCAGGTTTACAGGGCACTTTACAAATATCTCATTCGAGGCTCACAACCACCCTAGGAGGTGGGTGTTGATTTTACCCCCATTTTCTAGATGAGGAAACAAAGCCAGGTGGAGGTTAAGTCACTGGCACATGTTCACACAGCTCATGTGTAAGACTAGACTTGAACTTGGGTCTTCCTGACTCCAGGTCCAGTGCTGTAACCCTACGTCACCTAGCTCCCAACAAGCCCACCCCACAGATGGTGAGGAAAGTGCTCTGAAAACCCCAAAGCGAATTCTTGGCCCTACCTCAGTGCTTTGCACATAGTAGGCGCTTAATTCACATCAGCTCTACAAAGGATGATGCACCTTCCCTGGAATGACTTGAGGCTTGGGCCATATTGTTGTAGCATTTTAATGTCCTTAAGCTAATGTTCCTCCTCGCCTTTGTTTTGTGGCCTCCATGCCAGTAAGGATCATGGACACTTTTCTGGTTGGCCATTGCTGCCTCCCCCACACCACCCCCTGCCTGATACTTATTAATAATACTTGTTTGATTGATATGTTAATCCTTTTTAAATTTATTGGGAAGTTTTTACTGATGCTTTAAAAAAAACCCAAAAGATGACTGTCCTGTCCCAGTACACCCCCTGTCCAAGAGTGCCACCCCTCTACCCCCCTATTAACATCCACATCCCCAGGACCCTGTGACTCAGGAGTCACAGCTCTGTCCACTGCCCCAGATTTCAGGTGGCAGAAGCCACTTTTGCTCCTTCAGCTGCTTGCCTGCCATGGATCTCCTTGGCCTTGGGATTCTTTGAGAAAGGAGGACTGGATTGTTGTTCAAGGGGTCAGCAGTGGCGGAGGGTCTCAGGAGGACCTTACTTGAGATGGAGGCATCCATGAAGCCTCTGGGCTGTGATGTCCTTTGTGAAGGGGACTGTGTATGGTAGTATTTGGGACAGGTAGCTCAGGGAGGTTGCCTCATCTCACTTGGCTCCAATGTTGGCTTCAGGCAAGTGTGTTAGATCATTGGGAAGAGCTAGCTTCATTTCCAGGTAACTGAGGGACTTGGCCAACCAAGCCCCCTTTCAAATGGAGGCTTGGCCTTTGAAGCAGGATGTGGGGGAGGGGCACCATCTCAAGCGATAAAGTCAGTCATGCTTCAGAGAGGCAGTGGAATAGCATGGAAAGGGGGTTGGGTTTGGAAGCAGAACCTATGTTTCAAATCCTGATTCTGCCCCTTCCCCCCTGGGCAGTGTTGGGCAAATCACCCTCTTTGGATCAGTTTCTTCATGTGTGAAATAAGAGGGCTGGACTGGGGGACCCCTCAGGTGTCTCCTGGGGGCTTCTCTATTTTGTCATCCGATGGCTCAGACTTGTGTTATCACATCTCATTTTAAAAAATGGGGAAAGATGAAGCTGGGGGTGTTCAGAGACCTTGGCAGGGCAGAGGGCGCCTGAGGGCCTTGTGTGAAGGCATGGGTAGATTCCAAGAGGCCAACTGAGGGAGAGAGGCAAGCAGTTGAAAGGGACAGAGACAGGACTCAGGGCAGTGGGAAGCGGGCCAGTTTGGTTGGTACATTAATGGCTGAGGGGGACTGATGGGAAATAAGCTGGACAGAGGCAGGGGCCAGGGACCTGGTAGTATTCTCTTCATCGCATATTCATGAGGGTTTTGGAAGTAAACATTGCAACAGCAAAGTCAAGGACAGCAAAGAAAAGATAGCTTCGTTACTTTTCAGCGTAGGGTAAATTTATTTAACCAAATATCTCCTCACCAGTAAAATGAGTAAAGGGTCTTCGGGGGCAGCCCTCAGAGCCTGTGGCCTGGCTTGGCTGTTTACCTGTGTGACCTTGGGCAAGTCACCTGCCACTCCCTGCTCTGATTCTCGGGTACAAGCCTTAGTTTCCTCCTGTGCAAAATGAGAGGAGCTTTTGTGTTCTGTTGCCTAAGGCTCTTCCAGCTCTCTGTCCTGGGTTTCTGAAATTCGTAGAATTTCTATGGCCAGAAAAATCTGTTACCCAGTAGCCAGTATGGTGATGAGGAGGTTCCCCAGCTGATCAGTCATGAAGTAGTCATTAGGTACCTACTGTGTGCCAAGAAGCAGCAAATAGAAAGCTAGTCTGGTGGTGGAGTCAGACAAGCTGGGACAATGTGCAGACCCCTCAAGTGTCAGTACTTCTTAGTGCCCACAGGAGCCCTCTGAAACTAGAGCCTGAACTATGTGTCATGTACCAATGCAGTCACAGGCCTGGTCCCTTCCCACTGTGTGCCTAGCAAGGGGCTAGGTGTGGTGACACTCATGTGGCCTGCACTTGTGATTTGTTGGTGGCAAGAATTTCTAGAAGAGGAAACTCCCTATACCAAGGCAGGTCAATAAACATTTTAATCCATAAACATTTATTAAGTGCTTACTGTGTGCCTGGCACTGTGGGAAGCACTGGCTCAGTCCTCTACTCGCTGAATCATTCAAGGTCGTACAGACCGCATGGATCAGGGACAGAACTTAGACTCCTGCAGTTTTGCCTCTACTGCTGGGCATTACAAGACAGGCCTGCCCTCATGGAGGTTATAGTCTGGGGGGGGGAAGAGTGGGGGGGAGGGTGTACACAGATGCAAAATCGACTCAACTCAAATATGAGATGAGAAGATAGTTCTGGAGGGGAAGGCCCCTTTCCATGCTCTCTGTCCTGGGGCCATTCCCAGAGCCTTGCCAGCTCCAGCCACAATGGCAGAGCCTCGTTCTATAAGCTCTTATTATGTACCTACTGTAAACAAGACACTGAGCTAAGTGTCTGAGACCTGAAGGCACAATTAAAGTCCCTGTCCTCCAGAGGCCTGCGTTTCACTCTCATTCCAGTATAAACTCCTTGCAAGTAGGGATTGTCTCTTTGTTGGTATTTTTATCTCTAACGTGGTTCCTGGAACATGTTCTGCGCTTAATAAATGCATATTGGTTGGTTGTTGATTGATTTGCTAAGTGTCTGTTTCATTGCCTCTTACTAGTTTATGAAGAGAAAAAGACCTCCAAACAAACCCAAGCTAGTGCCTGTCCTGCTCTGGAGGCTCTTACTTTTCAGCAATTTATAGACTTCCTCTTCTCTCCCCTGCCCCACTTTATGTAAATATGTGTTGACATTTTTTTTTTTTGTTGGAGATGTACCTGGGAAGCAGCTTTAGCTGGGCAAGGTGAAGCATTTTTTTTTTTAAAGGCAAACATCTTACCTGGAAGGATCTGGGCTATGGATCTCCGACCTAGCAGGGGTGGCTTCCTCTTAGTCTTAGCAAAGGAAGAAGGGCCATTTTCCCCTATTTTTCCCCCCTTTAAAAATGAAAACCGATCTAGTGTGTGGGCACTGGTCGATTTTGACAAGGTAAGCTGCTGGGAAGTGGCTGAGCAGGTGCTGCCAAGGAGCCCCGGAGATCTTTACTTTAACCATTGTTTTTCAAGGAAGGAACCTGGAAGGTAGGGGCATGGCAGGGCTGGGGAGTGCCCAGGCACTGGTGACAGAGGCCAATCGAGCTGGGCTCCCACTTTGTACACTCAGTCTCTCGTGGCCTCTGGGTCACTTGCATCGTACTGGGCTGCATCTGTTCAGTTTTTTGGGAATGGGGCTGAAAAGCTTTGGGCCGAGATTTAGCCTAGACTGATCAGAGCGTGAACCCCGTGGATTGCCTTATGGGAGTCAGAGTGCCTGGGCTTAGGGAGATGAGAGTCAGACCGCAGCCAGCCCTGGGGGACCCCATCTGGAGGATTGGCTTGAGCCCTGGGAGCCTGGTTTTAGGAAGGCCATTGATGGATGGAAGCGTGACCAGGGTGGGGCACACTTGTGTTCCAGGGGCCTTGAATTTATACAACAGGGAGATTGCTTGAAGGAATTGGGGGTGTTAAACCTGGAGATGAGAAGATTGGGGGCGAAACAGAGCCGTCTTCCAGTGTCACACAATGGTGGGATTAAGCAGCTTCTGAACTAGGAACTGCTATCCTAGAAGGTACAAAGCTGCCAGTTTTAGCTCTGCCTTAGGAAAAAGCGCCCTGATGGGGAGAGCTGACCTGGGCCCAGTGGGCTCTACCTCCCTCCTTGGGCAGAAGGCTGGGGCCCTTTGGTGTGTTGTCAGGGTGATTCTATTCAGGTACAGGCCTACGTCTGAGATGCTCTAAAGAAGTGTCATTTTATTGGTGACAAGTTACAGCCCAGCCCCTCTGGAAGAGTCTTCACGGATAGCTCTGGTCACAAAATGTCTCACCTTGAGGCCAAGACAGTGATAAATGTGTGTAGACTTGTCTTCCTGACCTGTCACCAGACCCATCCTTAAAGCCACTCCAGCTTGGTAGGGGCCCTGCCAGGGCTTGGGTGGCACTATTGCGGTCTTAGACATCCTAAGGTCACCTGTGCATCATGCTCTTCCTCCTTAGTCACTAACAACAGCCCCACCGTTCTGTAGGCACTGGTTTCTTGGCCTATGTTGTGTGTCTGTTAGACTATAACTTCTTGGTGGACAGGGACAGTGTTTGATACTCTAAGCACTGTTCCTGCTGTTCTCCAGAAGAAGAGCCCTAACTTCAGTATCCATGTCCAGTGGGACTCTTAAGATCCCACACATACATACATACATACGCACACCCCACCCTACCCCACCCCACCCCACCCACTCTCCATCTGTGATCCTGCCCCTGACCCTTTCTGGACGAGTCCTTCAGCCTCTCTCCTGGCTTCCCTCATCTATTCCCAAAATGAGGCAGCTGGTCTCAGCCTCCACTTGGCCATCACCCTTCCCCCATAGATGGCCCTCTATCCTGATTTTCTAATTCTTTGAAACACCGAAGTAGTATTGGGCATCAATACTCAGCATTGGTGTCCTGTCCCCACACTAAACCATTAACTCCCTAAGGGCAGTGATGGTCTCCCCAGGGATCTTAGAGTCCCCCTCATTTTGCAGATGAGTAAATGGAGGCCCAGAGGGATTAAGCCACTTGCCCGGGGTCATGCAATTACTAAATACCAGAGATAAGAATTGTGTTCTACTATGCCCAAAGGGCTATAAAACTGTGCATACTCTTTGATCTGGCAATACCGCTACTAGGCCTGTATCCCAGAGATCATAAAAAAGGGAAAAGCACCCATGCGGACATATTTATAGCAGCTCTTTTTGTGGTGGCAAAGCACTGGATGTCCATCAATTGAGGAATGGCTGAATGAGTTGTGGTGTATGAATGCAATGGAATATTATCGGGCTACAGGAAATGATGAGGTAGATTTCAGAAAAACCTGGCGAGGTTTGGACCCAGGTCCTCTTCCCACTGTCCCGCTGGGCTGCCCCCTAGATTTGTAACTAACATTTAGAGATAAGTGATTAGAAGTTTTACAAAAATTATTTTTCTGATTTATCTCGTATCACAGTAACCCTGGGAGATAGATATTACACGTTTAATCCAGTGGTCGACACAGAGGAGGGGGTGTCATAAATGGGCTGAGTGAAACTGAATCTCCGTTTTACAGACAAGCAGAGTGAGGTCATGAAGATCACCGTTATAAGCCTAAAAGGGACACGAGCTGTCATGTTGTCCAACCCTCATTTTACAGGTGAGGAAACTGAGGTTTACAGCGCTGAAATAATTTAAGCCACACACACACACTGAAGCCAGTGTTCTCTTCTGAGCATTAGGCTGCCTCCTGTTAAATGCCTGTGAGCTGGAGGAATTCTCTGGGGATTTGTAAGGTCGCTGGCCTCCCACCCCTAGCCTTTACTCTCTTCCTCACCCTTCATCCCCATTCCCTGTGCTCAGTACCTGCATGTGACGCCTTGGCCATGCTGAGTTTGACCATCTTGACCTAATGTTTATATAGGGCCTTAGGGTTGGCAGAGCACTTTACAAATGCTAAACCTTGAAATAACTCTGTTAGGTGGGCGCTATAATAATTCCAGTTTTACAGATGAGTAAACTGAGGGAGCGTGGTTAAGTGATCGCCCGGGGTCATACGGCTAATCTGACTCTGAGACAGGATTGGAATTCAGGTCTTCCTGATGTAAATCAGGCACTCTACCAGAGGAGCATCTAGGTGCTACAGTGGGTAGAGTGCCAGGCCTCCAGTCAGGAAGACGTCTTGCTGGGTTCGAATCTGGCCTCACCTGTGTGACCCCGGACGAGTCACTTGACCCTCTTTGTCTCAGTTTCTTCATCTATAAAATGATTTGGAAAAGGAAGTGAGAAACCACTCCAATATGCTTGCCAAGAAAACTCCTAATGGGGTCACGAGGAGTCGGACACGACTGAACAACGGCCTCCATGCCCTGGCTGTTCTGTAGCAATCGCCTTCTTTATGTGGTCTCTCTGTGCCAGAGGGCTTGCTGGGGCTCACCTGTTCTGCTCCCGAGATAGTCTCCTGTTAGAGTACAAGCTTCTTCCATATCCCCAGTGCCCAGGAGAGGGCCTGGCATACAGTAGGTGGTGGTGAAATGCTTTTTGGTTAGAGCAATGCTCCGCTCATACTGTTTTATCTGCCTGGAACAGCCTCCCTCCCTCGACTCACTTGTTCTATCTTTACTGTTCCTTTAAAGTTCCACTCCATTGTGACCTCCTCCAGCTCTCTACCCATCCTCTGCTACCTGGCTTGGACGCTGAACTTCCAGCCCATAGATAAACAAGGGTCCTCCCTAAGGTGCAGCCTTATGGCCTCCGCACTGCTCCTCCCACCCATCTCCTGCCTCTGCTCTCTGCCATCTTGGAATGCACTTCCTGGCCACTTCCACCTCTTGGGCTCCCTGGCCTTCTCGTAGCTTCAGCTCGAGGGTCACCTTCCTCCAGAGGCACTTCCTGGTCCCACCTGATGCTGCTGATGTCTGCTCCTTGAAGATTCCCTTACACCTGCTCTCCCTGCCTCTCTCCACGTTAGACCGTGGGCTTCTTGAGAGTAGGTGCAGGTTTTGTCTTTCTTTGTATGCCAAATGCTTAGCACCTTGCCCGGCAGTCGCTTGCTATGCTCTGACCCACCCTCTCCTGCCTGGCCTCACTCTTTAGATTTGACTCTTGGAAGTCAGCTGTTGGTTTATTTTGGCTCTCTGGGGTCCTTTACTGGCAATTGGTGGTTTTGTTAGTGACCTGTGTCTCCCTCTTACCCTCCTGCCAGTCTGTAAGCTCCTTGAGGGTAAGGGGCTGTGTCTGCCGGGTTTTTGTCCTGGCTACAGAGCTGAGGAAGTGTCTGTTGAAGCACGTCCTGGCCGGCTTTCCCTTTATAACAAAGGAATTCGATGTTGTCCTATTCAACTCTTCGTGACCCCTTGGACCATATCATGTCCATGAGGGTTTTCCTGGCAAAGACACTGGAGTGCTTTGTCATTTTCATCTCCAGTGGTGACAAAGAGATAGAGTTAAACCCAGAGAACAGCATGACCAGTTATGATCGTGTATGTATATGAATGGCCCTATTCTGTACCCATAGCCCCCCACCCCCATTTTTCCTCACTTATTTAGCCATCTGAGGCTTCCATGTCCTGACAGGTCTGTGGATTGGGGCCTTCTTCCCTCACTCAGCCTCCTTGTTCTGGAGGTCAGCTGGGTACATTTCAATCTAGACCTGCCTTGGTATTTGATTTAGCAATCGCTGATGAATGTGCAGTTATCTAACGGAGAGAAGTGTTGGAGCAAGGCCAGGGACATTTTTTTCACTTGTCATCGGGTGTTTTGCGCGGCTGCTTCTTTTTTCCTTTTGATGTGTCAACATAGCCACAGGGTCATGGGGCTCAGGAGCAAAGTTCATGGGACTCATTGTTGGAGTAATTAGTAACCTGCCCCAGAAATGTGAGTGTCCTGTTCCTCTTTGGGGTCAGAGTTTGGCTGGCTTGTCTGCCCTCCGTTCCCATTGTTATATCGTGGTGGTTTAGATGTTTTGCCCGGGTAGTTACCTAACAGGGTTGCCATGTATCTGGAAATGTCTTGGGTTTCTTTAGATCCCCCTGGTTTTAGATGATATAGCACAGTATCCCTTAGCAAGAGAACTGGGGTCTATTGGCGCTAGGAGGATCTAGCCTGCCTGTGAGACCCTGGCCAAGTTATTTCAGGGCCTGAGGTTCAGAACGAGGTCAGTAAGCCCTCCAAAGCCCAGGCTGGGGTTTGCTTCTTTTGGGACTCACCGCTGGACCTCTCCTGCAGCCAGACTGCTCCGGGTTGGGCTCATGCCCTTCCAGGAACCTTCCAGGCCCCTTGGGATCTTTCCCCTGCCTCTGATTTCGCAGCATGTTTGAACCTCACCCTTTGTCATACACTCTCTCATGCTTGTGCTTTGGCTATGCTCCTGGTTGTACAGTAAGCAAAGCCCAAATCCATTCTTATTTACCATCAGGATGCATCTTTTTACCTTCTTTTTTTAGATAGAGAGAGAGGTTCTTTTTGTAGATGCAGAGTGGGAAGGGCCTTACAGATGGTCACACCTAGTTGAGCCCCCTCATTTTACAAGTGAAGAAACCGAGGCCCAAAGTGAACATGAGGGCCAACATTTCACAGCTCATAAATGTTCAGAGGTGAAATTTGAACCGAGGACTTTCCGAGTCCGTGTTCGGCGTTCTTGACAGCTGGACCAGGTTGCTGCTGCTTCTGCCAGTCAGTTGAGAAGGATTAAGCGCCTCCTGCCAGGCGCTGTGCTCAATGCTGGGATTAGTAATACAGAGAAGGAAATGATTCCAGCTTACAAGGAGCTTTTAATGGAGGAGACAATAAATTCATAAAAATATATGTAGCATAAACATAGTCAGCAATAGAATAGTGATAGCTAATATATAATGGCTTGAGTTTTGAAAATATTTTGCATGTTATCTCACTCGGTCTTGGAGGCAGGGGCTGTAATATGCCTAGGGTCACACACCTGTAAGTAGCTGAGGCCGAATTTGGAATCACATCTTCCAGACTCCTCCAGACTCTGCTGCACAGCCCAGGGGCCTCATAAGAAAGCCTTTGTACAGAAGGGATGCCTGAACTGTATCTCTAAGAAGCAAAGGTCTGTGTCGGGCCTCTCAGGAGAGAAGGGCCTGCTGTACCTTGCTCCTTACCTC
>JAQQSZ010010996.1:0-12363 GCA_028646595.1 Phalanger gymnotis
GAGCGCTCTCCTAGCCTACAGAGTCGTTCCTTCAGCCTTTCAGATTCTCCGAGCTGGGACATTTGCCCCATTCAGCCTGCTCGCAATTTCTAACTCTCTCAAATCTGCTCAGATTCACTTTTTTATAGGAATCCAACAGAACCTGTGAGAGAGCTCCGGCAAGACGCTGTTTTCATGCGGCCGTCTTGGCTCCGCCCCCATATGTTTTCTTTTATTCATTTAAAACATTATTCTAAGAAGAACTCTATTGGCTTTGCCAGATCATTGAAGGGATCCATGACATTAAAAAAATTAAGGATACATGCTCTAGGTATATTCAAAAGAATGTGAGTGGAAATGGATAAATAAAGGTTAGAGACTGCCCCTAAATGAAGTTTGGGAGTATATGGATGGCAGCAGGATAAGGAGGAAAGGAATTTAATGCTAAAAGACAGTTTATAGTTAAATCACCTGACAACAGGACAAGAACAGGGATGACAGGGAATACACTGAAATAAAGAAATTGGAAGACACAGTAAGGTTCAACTGTATGTTAAAGAATAGTGAGTCAGAGGGAGAGATGGAAGCCCCTAAAAGTATGATGAAAGAAGAATTTCAGAGTTCAGGATCATTTATATGGTATACTTATGGGTCATGGTCAAAGTGAAAGAATGTCCACTTCTATAGGTAAAGGTGGAATGAAATTATAAATTATAGGACTTGAACAGATTAATGATTTAGGAGACTAGAAGGTTTGAATGGGCATAACTATGTATATTTAAGTCAAAAATTAGAGTAGGAATTGGGCTAGAAAGAACTTTGAGAAAGAAAGGAAAATGATCTAGAAGTTTGTGGATGACAGAAACAAAGATCTGACCAGAATGATATAGATGGATATTGTTTGCCTTTCATTCTTGAAGAGGACCATGATATCAGAGAGATGATGGCATGACTGGCAGTTGACTTTGATTTGAGTGAGGGAGGGCTGTGCAAGGTCACCAGCCTCACTTTCTCCTCCAGAGCCACCTGAGTTCAGTGGTCTGATATTCACCAGGATGACTGGAGATGGCCCAGGATGCGATGGGACACCCTGGCCCTTTTAGGTCAAGGTCTTTTCAGGTTCTCAGTTTAAGTGAGGTAACGTCCATTCAATGAATAGGTCTCTTTAAGAAGTGAGTCAAGCAAAATAAATCTCTACTTTCATTGCATTAAATATATATATATATATATATATATATACATACATACATATATATATACATACATACATATATATATATATATTTCTTATTCTGCAACCTGAGTCCATTATTCCTTTGTTTCATTATATGTGCTCTGAAATCATGGTTGGTTATTACATTTATCAGAGTTGTTGTGAGACTAAAATGAATTAATATTTGTATAGCACTTTGCAAACCTTAAACCGTTTTAATAAAAAAAAAAATCAAATTGGGAGGGAAAGACCCTCAGGGTTGCTGGCCCAAAGAGAAATAGTTGCTATTTACATTCACTCGGAGTCAGGAGGGCCCCCAAAATAACCATTAAGTGGTTCTCGGGCAGAGACCTATTGTTGTCCAATCTATGAGCTCCAGAGTGAAATGGGTTTAAGGTTTGGTCTTTGAGAAAGAAATTTAGCCAGTAAGAGGAAGAGGGAGAAGGGAAGGAGAGGAGGGGGAGGGGGAGAGGGAGGGAGAGTTGAGTTACCCAACTGGCTAGGTCCCCATTTAGGCAGCTGGGACTACTCACAGGTTGTGTTTGTCCTTCTTTCTTGAAGGAGGAATTTATTGCAAGGTAAATTTGCCTTCTGGGAGCTTACTCGTTCTCCTAATTCAACAACAATGCTCTCTAAAATAGAGTTCTTTATGTTAAGTCAGCAGCCATACACACACAAAGTGAAAGGTAACTCAAGCATAAAGCTGAGATAAAACTTATTGGAATGAAATTTTAGCATGCAGACCTCTTGGGATTTCCAAAAAGGTAGGAATCTTGCTGAAGTGTCACGAATGCTTTCAGTTTGCACCCTGTTGATTTAGGCCATTGGGAGAGTTTGGCTTCAAGCCTACTTCATGAACATACATGTATAAGCACTTACAGGTTGGAGACAGGTATCTGAAGATCATAGCAACTCTAACTTGAGGCTATTGTCCTTCCTCAGAGACAAAAAAGAATCTCTGTCCCTCCCATGGGCCATAAGGTTCTAGTCAGGTTTTTTTTTTCTGCTTTTAAGATGTTTACTACATGAGACTCACTTCATTAGAGGCCCAACTTAAAATTTAACTTTAGTCCTTTAACTTTATTTCTATGAATGATGTTCACACTTACCTATAAGCCCAGGTTTGGGTGGTGGTGGGAAGATTTTTCAGATGGATACTTTGTGAGCATGTCAGAACTTATGCTAACAATGGGAGCAGGTAGAAACAGGATCAATCTTACCAATTCAAGGTCAATTATGAGTAAGAAATAATTAGAGAATTAAAAAAAATTAGTATAAAGAAATATATATATATATTATATATATGCATATATATAATATATATATACACATATATACACATATATATCTCTCTACTCAAATACAAGGTTTTCCTGGCTAAAATAATATAACAAAACATATATGTATACAAAGTGTATATAAGGAATTTATTGACATTACTTACATATTTTCAGTAACTGCAGGTAAAACATTTTTCTAAGCAAAAGGGGTCATCTATTTTTCTTCTGTGTGCTTTGGGTTTAGTATACTTTAACAGAGAGATAAGAAAGATTTTGAACAAAGAAAACTAAACAAGTGCCAGGGGTCATTTATCATTTGGGGATGGGTACATTGATCATTCTTGAAGTGTTCAGGAAACTGTGAAGAAAAGAAAAAAAAGACCTCTTTACCAAAAGGGAGGGAGCTATACAGCACTGTTACTGACTCCTATGATGTTTAGATAAAGTAATATTCATATGTATTTCTATATATGTATATGCACATATACATATACACACATATATTCCCTATAAGACCCATTAAGGTACTAGTCAGTCTCTCTTTCATTCTCTTTATAGACATACATGCTTGTATGTGTCTATATGTGTATGTAGTAGATTAGCAGCAATCCCTGCCTACCATCTTACTGAACCGAAGTGAACTCAGATTTTCAAATATGGGTAGCTTCTTTCTCTAGTGATCATCTTATAAAAGATGAGGAGTCATTGGTTTGGAGGCTTTGAGTAGTTTTTTTGGTTAGATTCAAGAAAACTCTCCTGAGAATTTATCATTGATGATTTACTGGAAATAGATATTCAGGAAGCCAATATAGGCCCAAGGTCCTAGAAGGGGGCACTGAGTTCTGAGGTGGTGTCAATGAAGGACGGGTACTTTGATTTTCATTTTTACTACCATGCTGGGTGCCTTTTTTCTAGCCTGAAAACTTCTTGAGAGACAATCAGATCATCATCATCTTTTCTATTCTCTTGACTATATTACCCCTCAAGACACTTCACTAAAGTACCATTGTACTCTCTGTAGGAGTGCCATTGAAGATGGGACTGATAATGAAAATGAGGATGAATCATTTTGAAATCTACCAGTCAGTAAACACAAAGGCATTATTTAAATATTATTTCCAATGACTTCTGGCCCCTGTCTTTTAATCAAGTGATTAATGCTGAAGTTAGAATCTCTTTACTTGAGTCTCTTGGGTTTTTTGTGCTATATCAACTTTACCATTTTTAGAGAGAGGTGGAAAGTAAGAGGGGATCCAGACATATGATTTCAGCAATGATCTGCAACTTATTGTCTTAGAGTTTTGCCTGGGGGCGTTAAGAGGTCAGTTAATTTACCTCTTGTAATACATCTAGTACGGTCTGAGGCAGGTATTGAACCTAAGTCTTTGTGACTTTAACACTTTTATTCTATTCACACTGTTACTCGTTTTATATCTTTGCATTTCTCTTCTCAGTCATGAGTACTTCTGTGTTTTTCCTTTTTAATCTTATCCTAGTTCTCTAGAGTTTATTATTTCTTCTTCTGTGTCTCTGTAATGTATAGGGTCATATTTAGTGGAGACAGCACTAGATTGAAGATATCTGTGTTCTTGTCCTAACTTTACCATTAGCTATATGGCTTAACCTTCTTGAGCCTTGTAATAACCTTCCGGAACCTCAGTTTATTCATGTGGTAAGATGAGGATTTTTCCTCACCTACTAAAGACTTTCTATGGGAAGAAGTTAGTTTCCTCTTCTAATCACATAAATACCTATCTGAGTAGACATTGCTTGCTTGCCTATAGCAGACTGCAAATTCCAGACTATTTGTTGCTCTGTCTTTGTATAGCTAGCACTGGATCTGAGATCATTCTTCCAACCCATATTTGGACTAGCAGGTCAGGTTTCCAAAGGTTGGCTGGCTATTTCTCTCCTCAGAGCTATGGTGGTAACCTTGCAGTTTGGGAATACATTTCTAACGTTATTTATCGTGAACTTCTACTGATGTGTTCCCCCGTTGATTATCAATTGCTAACAATATTCTATCTAGACTTAGTTAACCTTTACAAATGAGTATTAATTAAGATGCTAGTTATGGTACAAAATAATCCCAAATGACTGGGAGCACGTTGTTCTACATATACATACAAAATCCAGGGGAAAATGGGCTCAAGCTTAGATAGCACAGATGGCAAAGGGACAGTTCATAACTCTTAGTTTCTGGAAGTATTATTATTTTTTGTGCCCAGGACTAGTAGCACAGACTTAGAGTAAATGCTGTGAGACATAATCTTAAACACCACTGAAGAGGTTTCTATGTGTCATCAGGGTAGAGGGGCTTTGGAGGGGCAGCCTGTGGAGGACCCATTTGTAGGGTTCTCATGAAATTCCCCATCGCATGGTGTAGCTTTGGCTATGCTATTTGTAGAGTCCTGAAACTTCTTGTTTCCATATGTTTAGTTTGTTCAGTTTTAAATGCAGATAGTACCATATGCCACTGCTTTACCAGGGAAACTGTTATCGTCAAAGATAAAAATTTCTAAATTTTCTGACCTTTCAAAACTTGCAAGATCTTCTTCTGGTCAATGAAAAGGCAATGCGAATATTCTTACCTTTCTGCCCCCAATACCTAGCATAGCCAATTAATAAATAGATGCTTGATTGGATTGGACAGGCTGGACCAGGTGGATCCTGAGGTTCTTTCCAGCTCTAATAGTTGAATTTATCTGGCAGAATAATGCCGGATATTCTAATTTGATGATGAACACTCAGACATTTTGGAGTCTGCTAAAATTTCTATTAACAAATGCTTTTACACACAGAATACCCTCAAAGTTTAGAGTACTATATTTCACCACATAATGGTTGCCACCACATAATTGTTACACTCTGTTTTTTCAGTCAAAAAATTGGTTTATAATCTTGTATAATTGCGGCATGGTATAATTTTGTTTGTCACACCACTTAAAAGGTAAACAGAGCAGCAATATATTCACCAGTGTCATGTGGATATGCATCTATCTCTTGCTCTTTGGGAGCCTGAGCCCAGAATTCTCAGTGTACTCACATTGTCAGCATTCAATTTTAACGTGTATTCATGAGTATTCCGTGCATCCTAATCTTGAACCAAAGCCAGTTTAGTAATAAGTGATTCTTAAGTAATACTGGCACATTTTTAAAAGCTTCACAATGGTCACACACCACTTTTTTTGCAAAAAAAAAAAATTGGCATAAAATCTGTGCACAGTGGCATACAGTATCAACGTATATGATTTATCCAACTATAGTGCCATAAAGAAGCTTTATTTTTAAGCATGTATAACTTGTTTCTCAGTACTCTGTTTACTTTCAGGCTATTTGTTGTAAATGAAAAACTTTTCTGTTCTTAAAATTTTATGGTAACTGAAAGACTAAGGTTCTCTGATGTCATGTTTGTGTTCCCTCAGACTGCATTAAATATTTTAAAATCCTACAGCTGCAACTGTTTTCTTGTCTTTGTCACAATTCTTTAGTTTTGTTTTTTAGACAGAAATTGTTCATGCATAACTAATGAAGTCTTTGTGGAAGAAGCTGACTACTTAAATTTTAACCATTAAATTCCCATTTTTTTTTAAAAAAAGAGGTAATTTAGAAGAGTTCTACTTTGTTTACCATGTTATTTCCTATGATATTGTTTTCTTTTTTAAAATAAATTTATTTTTTATTTTTAGTTTACAACACTCAGTTACGCAAGTTTTTTTGAGTTCCAAATTTTCTCTCCCTCCCTCTGATATTGTTTTCCTATTAATCAAGTAAGACACTTTTAAAATGAATATAGGGGAAAATTCCTTTGTTTCTTTTTGAAGGCATTGGAGCATTGAGATACCTCTAAATAGTTTATTTGGAGTCTTAACCAGGGTGGGGCACTCAAGGATCTGTCCAAGGTACCAAAATTTACAGGGTGATGACAACATTTGTAGTCTTTTAGTAGTACGGAAATAGGTGAGATCAACACTCAAAAAGTAACTTTAAAAGTAGCATTTTGGCAATCATATTCTAAATAAGCTCCTCTATACTCAGCCTCCATATAGCGCCCCACCCCCACCCCACATAGACATATGAAAATTGCTTTAGCAGCAGTTAAAGGCATGTTTCATAGCATTTATTCCAATTAGGCAAGCTCTTTGTGCTACTTGACCTATGCACAAAAATTGCTAGTTACATCTCTGTTGCTTATGTTGTGTGTGTGTGTGTGTGTGTGTGTGTGTGTGTGTGTGTGTGTGTGTGTAGCTTATAGAATAAAGAAGGTCTCAGAGCAGGAAGAGGAAATGATGGTGGTAATCACAAAAGGTAGCAAAGCTCACTCCCCAGAGAACCTTTAAGATTTGTGTTGATGGGAGTGAATAAACAGTTATTTGGTTCTGATAGCCCATAATAAATATTTATTTTATCTCCCTTCTACTCCACCCTCCCAGTTGGAAAAAAGAGAAAATTGTTTCAGAGATGTTTTACGATTGGTATAAAACTCTCTAGTAATTAATAAAGGTAACTTAAAATTATTCAAATTTTAGAGGCTTGAGCTTAAATATCTCAATTTTTCTTTTTAGTCAGCTGCATATATTATATGAGAACATTTCTGAAGCTCAATGAAATTATAACCTTGGATTAATATTTCCAGAAATGGCATATGACTTTCTAACTTTTAGAAATTATAAGCACAAACACATGATGACTTCAAGACACTCACTATAACATTTTATTGAAAATATGACTTTCTGCTTTTTGTTTTGAAATTCTAATGTTCTTTAGTTTGTCTTTAAAACATAATTCAAAGTACGCAAACAAGAGAGTCAGCTGTGCTTGGCTCTGTGAGATAGCTAATAATTGGAACTCAGACATGAAACTGGCTTTGTAGGAGAACTCTGGTGACCACATAGAGGAGGGAGAAGAATCGCCTTCTCCTTATGTCTTTTGTTCTGTAGTGGAATTGTGCCCATTTGCATGTAAGCACAGATGGGAAAGGTTGGAGACATGCCTAGGGCAAAAGAGATAGCAACATTTGCTATGACATTTCTCCTACCCAGCAATTATACTATGAATGATCCTAACAGGAAAGTCTATTCTGGTTTCAAGATGAGCATAAATTTCCCGTATAGAAATGGCCTGTTCTAGAACTATATTATATCATGCTATAATATATTATTTCTTTTTCTGCCTTGGAAACTGAACAGGAATTCTAGCTCTTTGATTTTGGGGCCAGACTTCACATGCCTATATATCTTTCTTCTTCTTAGATTGTAAGTTCTTTGAGAGCAGAACTCAGATCATATTTATCTTTGTATTACCAAGCATTATGCACAATATCTAAACCATTTAATAAATAGCAATTGGGTGGACTTCATTCTAGATACTTTAGGTCAAATTAATTACACACATAAAGCAAAACCTTTTTTGGTTACCTGAATCACTTGTACAATTGACACAGGGAGATTCAGTCTAAGACCTGTCAGCCCTCTTTGACTTGATGATCATCCCTGGTGGCCACAGACTCTTTGTGGGTCATGTTGACCTCAGCTACTCCCTCTGTCCGTTATTTCCCTAAGGGCAGCTAGTATACTTAGGGATGAGTCTGAGTAGTCAATCTGGTATTGCCTAATCACAGGAATTATAAATTAAGATATACTTGTTAAAACCAGACTGAAGCAATTTGCCCGGAATTATTTACTTAACTACTGGGGTTTTAATCTACTGATAAAGGAAAATAAATAATAGATTAAAGACCTTCCTGAGTCTGGTAGCTCTTGATAAAATGTACCAGTTGCTTAGGGACTTTTCAACTCAAAGCTTTATATTCCACAAAGGCTATTTAATGATGACATCATCAAGGGATATGGAAAACCACAAAGGCACTAAAAGTTAATAAAGTCACCGGATCTAAAGAGTTCTGGCAAAGATATTACATAGGATTCAACTGAGCTATGATCAAACAGTAGGACCAATGGTTGTGAGTCTCCTGGAGGCATATCAACTAATAGGAAGAATGCAGCAGTGATTTTCTTCCTTCTGATCACATTTAATTTGTAATGGAAAGTTCGTGAATGCTAAAGTACTGGGTATCTATATTGTATAATGAATGATATAGTCCTTCCTTTAGGAAGATGAAGCTACTGATTCATCATCAGTAGAACACAAGCTATGAGAATATTTATACTGACAATGACACTGCTTTGCCTCTGAGATTACCTCCAATTTTTTCTTGTATATATCCCATTTGTACATAGCTGTTTACATGTTGTCTCCCCCATTAGACTATGAGTTTATTGAGAGCAGAAATTGTTTTTTTTTAGCCTTTTTTGGTATTCCCAGTGCTTAAAGGCACAGTAACCAACACATTTTCAGTCATTTTTTTTTCAGTTGTGACCATCTCTTCCTGAGCCCATTTGGGGTTTTCTTAGCAAAGATACTTGAGTGGTTTGCCATTTCCTTCTCAAGCTCATTTTACAGATGGGAAAATCAAGGCAAACAGTGTTAAGCGACTTGTCTAGGGTCACATAGCTAGTAAGTGTCAAGTCCAGTTTGAACGCAGGAAGATGAGTCTTCCTGACTCCAGGCCTGGCATGCTGTCCACCTAGCTGCCCCATCTGGCACATAGTAGGTGCTTAATAAATGGTAGTTAATTAAATGACTAACAACGATTTATACTTCAATACTTAAATGACTAATAACAATGATTTATACCTGTTTATATAATCTTTTCAGTTTCTAAAGTGCTTCACATATGAATTCTTTAAGCAAACAGGGTAACATAGTTAGAGAAAGTATTGACTTGGAGTCTTGGATTTTTGTCAATGGTCATCACTTAAACTTCCAGGGCCTCAGTTTGTTCATCAGTAAAATTGGTTTAGTGCTTGCACTACTTTCTTGCATATTGAATAAAGTGCTAACCTTGGAGTCAAGAAGACCTGAGTTTGAATCCTCAGACATTTACTAGCTGTGTGTCCCTAAGGAAGTCATTTATCCTCTTGGAACCCCAGTTTCCTCATCTGTAAAATGAGGGATTGCACTTGATAGACTCTAAGGTCTGTTCCAGTTCTAAATCTGTGATTCTGGGATCTATGATCCTGCCTCACAGGATAGTTCTAAAGGAAGTGCTAGTGAACTTTAGACTGTTCTCTAAATTGAAAGTATTGTTAATCAGGGTATTATATTCTTACTTTGCAGATGAATAAACTGAGGTTAATATGGTTCACATGCCCTGCTTAAGGTCCACGCCTAGTAAATGGCAGAGGTGGAACTCAGACCCACTGCTCTATTCATCATTCTATACTATGAATCTAGTTGTAAGAGATTTATATAGATCCGCTCAGGGACCATAACTAGAATGAAGTAATCAGGTCTTTTCTGCAGGACACAAAATTAAGAGGATGCTGTCAGTATTTTCCAGGACTGTAACTCCTACCCTGCCTAGCCCTACACCTGAAGCTGCAGCACTGGTCGTCTCCTCTTGGGGTTTGCTCACTCCCCTTTTAACAGTCTAGGAGCCTCATGGTGACCCAGGGGGAACTTCTTCCCAGATGACTACATCCAAGAGGAAGCTGCAGTCTCTCAATTTGCCACTGCCACTTGCCCCAGGTGTAAAATGGCTAGCTATGGCTCTACTTTACTTTGTCTATATACACAGTTCTAATGTGTGTGAAAAGAAAACATTTTGAGAATATCTTTCAAGAACAGAATTTAATCATTACCCCAAGAAGACAAATAAACCCCACTTGAATATCACTAAACTATTTGCTGCCTCCTTTCATTACTTTTATAACACATGTACTTCACTGGAAGCAGGTTTAAGATCTGTGGTCTACACAGTTCTCTCATTTTATAGCTGAGGAAATTGAACAAAGATGGAAAGACTTGATCAAGGTCATATAAATAGATTGTGAGAGAACTGGGACCAGAACTTAAGATTCCTGATTCCTGATCCTCATGCTCAAAGTACTTTATAATTCCTCAAATCTCAGAAAAATGCAAATAACATTGTCTTAAGAAATGTCAATGATATCATTTCTGCAGATGGTGTCCTTTACTTCAATTCATTCATTCAGTAAATATTTATTAAGCACTTACTATATGCCAGGCACTGTGCTAAGTGTTGGAGATAGAAAGGAAAAAAAATAATCACTGCCTTCAAGGAGGATTACAATCTAGTGGGAGAAGACAAAATACAAAAGGAAGTTAAAAGGGGTGGGGAGGACACCAGGGGCTACCTAGTACAGAGGGAAGGGCATCTTGTTTCATGGTGGCAGACCAAGCAGAACTTCAGAGGGAAAGTGAAGAGGGAGTTGGAAAGACCAGGTCCCTTCTCTCTCAATAAAGGAAGCCTTTGAGAAGAGTTTAGTGCTCTAGCTTCCAGCCCTCCAATAGAAGAGGAGAGGGGGGCTGAGGGAGGTGAGAAGCTGGTGAGTATCCAAGGCTGAGTTTAATAACACGATGAGATTTCAGATGAACAGCTTATTCTAGGAGGGGCATCTTGTTCCTAATCTTCAAACCAAGCACGCAGAGCTGCAGATAGAAAGTGGAGTGACAAAAGGTGCCAGAGGTGCCAAACTCACCTGCAGGCGATGTGCTCAGCACCAGATTCAAATGTAATTGGTAAATGTTTGAATGAAATAAATGAAAATACAGCAACAATAATAAATGCTATTTATAGAGTGCTTACTATATGCCAGGCACTGTGTAGAGTACTTTATATAGATCATCTCATTTGGTCCTCACAAATGGGTGGTAGGTGCTATTATGACCCCATTTTACAGATTGTGACAGATTCAGGATCAGAACCTTAGATTCCTGACTCCTAGTGCCCAATGCCCATATTCCCCTATGATTCCGCAAATTTCACAAAAATACATTAATGCCAATTTCAATATTATCATATGAAATGCCAATGATAATTGTTTCTATGTAGAGTATCCTTTACTGAATCCTGGAGTAAAATAGCCATTGACTTATCTTGATCCTCAAAGTTATGGTTTAGTCTCAAAGCAGGGCTAACATTTTTTTCCTTTTATGAAGAATTATTATGTACCTGGTTCTCGGCACTGAATTTACATATCTATTGGATTATAGCTCTGCTGTCTCTAACTACTGTCTCACATTTTTGCTTTGCTTGACATTAAGCAAATTGTGCTTTTTGATTTATTTTTCAAAACAGCTATCATGTCTTTAATAGGAATCGTGCTGTGCTGATCTAAATGTGCTGTCTTTTATGTTTTAATTTCCAGCTATCAAAATCACTTAGTCTTTTAAGCCAGTATCCTAGAGGAAGAAAATTATTAATTTTTTTTTGCTCATCCAGTTCCAAACATTATCTGATCAAGAATAAATTTGAAGTCTTCAGAAAATTTAGTCCCATAGATCATATTAGTGTAACATAGAATAACTATGCTATTCTTAAATAGAATGCCTAGGCTGGTGACACATTCCTATTTGTTGATAAAAAGAACTAATTGAATTAGTGAGTGGCTAAGAAGAACTAGGAAGAAACATTTGAGCTACACATCTAAGAACTAAGAACTAGAATAAGGAAGTATATTAAAGGTCAGAACTCAGGAAGAAAGAAATAATATTGCAAGGAAAACTGACCCCTCCCCCCCCCATCCTGAAACAGGAATGAAACTAATTCAAAAGCCCCCAGAATAGGTTAGAAGCTTAATGGAAAAACTAATAGAAAATAGGCATCGGACCTCTTAAAGAAGAATTTTATTTTTTTCTTATTTATTTTTTATTCGCATGAAATCATTTTATTTAATATTTTAGTTTTCAATATTGATTTCCACAAGATTTTGAATTACAAATTTTCTACCCATTTCCACCCTCACCCCATTCCAAGATGGTATATATTCTGATTGCCTTGTTCCCCAGTCAGCCCTCCCCCCGTTC
>JAQQSZ010010997.1:0-12362 GCA_028646595.1 Phalanger gymnotis
ACTTTAGTAAGTCCCTTATGATTTATCTTTGTTGTTTACTTTTTCAAGCTTCTCTTGATTCTTGTGTTTGAAAGTCAAATTTTCTATTCAGCTCTGGTCTTTTCACTGAGAAAGCTTGAAAGTCCTCTATTTTATTGAAAATCCATATTTTGCCTTGGAGCATGATACTCAGTTTTTCGGGGCAGGTGATTCTTGGTTTTAATCCTAGCTCCATTGACCTCCAGAATATCATATTCCAAGCCCTTCAATCCCTTAACATAGAAGCTGCTAGATCTAGTGTTATCCTGATTGTGTTTCTACAGTACTCCAATTGTTTCTTTCTGGCTGCTTGCAGTGTTTTCTCCTTGATCTAGGAACCCTGGAATTTGGCAATAATATTCCCAGGAGTTTTCTTTTTGGGACCTTTTTGAGAAGGAGATCTGGAAATTCTTTCAGTTTCTATTTTACCCTTTGGCTCTAGAATATCAGGGCAATTTTCCTTGATGATTTCTTGAAAGATGATATGTAGGCTCTTTTTTTTGATCATGGCTTTCAGGTAGTCCAGAAAGTTTTTAAATTCTCTCTCCTGGATCTATTTTCCAGGGCAGTGGTTTTTCCAATGGAATATTTCACATTGTCTTCCATTTTTTCATTCCTTTGATTCTGTTTTAAAATATCTTGATTTCTCATGAAGTCACTAGCTTCCACTTGCTCCAATCTAATTTTGAAGGTAGTATTTTCTTCAGTGGACTTTTTGACTTCTTTTTCCATTTGGCTAATTCTGCCTTTCAAGGCATTCTTCTCCTCATTGGCTTTTTGAAGCTCTTTTGCCATTTGACTTAGTCTATTTTTAAGGTGCTATTTTCTTTACTATTTTTTTGAGTCTTCTTTAGCAAGTCATTGACTTGTTTTGCATGGTTTTCTTGCATCACTTTCATTTCTCTTCCCAATTTTTCCTCTACTTCTCTAACTTGCTTTTCCCAATCCTTTTTGAGCTCTTCCATGGCCTGAGACCAATTCATGTTTTTCTTGGAGGCTTTTGATGTAGGCTATTTTACTTTATTGACTTCTTCTGGCTGTGTGTTTTGGTATTCTTTGTCACCAAAGAAAATTCCAAAGTCTGAATCTGAATCTGAGTCTGTTTTTGCTGCCTGGCCATGTTCCCAGCCAACTACTTGACCCTTGAGTTTTTCAGCAGGGTATAACTGCTTGTAGAGTATAGAGTACTTTGTCTCAAGCTTGAGGGGTTGTGCTGTTGTTTTCAGAGCTATTTCTACACAGCAAGCTCTGCCACACAAATGCCCATTCTCCCTGAAAACTGCCTACCCAGACTATGAGTCTGATGTGAGCAGGCTCTGTGCTCCTGCTTTGATCTGCCACTTAATTCCTCCCACCAGGTGGGCTTGGGGCTGGAAGCAAATGCAGCTGTAGCTCTGTAGGTGTACCACCTCTGCTGTCCCCAGGGCAGTGGCCAAACTGTAAACTTCTTTCACTCTGTCCCTACAGTTTATTCCCACTAACCTTCTCTGTTGTCTTTGGTGTTTGTGGGTTGAGAAGTCTGGTAACTGCCACAGCTCACCAATTCAGGGCACTGCAGCCTGTTCCACCTAGCTTCTGGTCTGGTTGGTCTGGGTGCAGCCCACACTGGCTTCTGCTCCCCTCCACTCCCAGCTCCATGCAGTAGACCTTACCCAGCGACCATCCAGGCTTTCCTGGGCTGGAGCCCTGCTTCCTTCTGCTATTCTGTGGGTTCTGAAGTTCTAGAATTTGTTCAGAGCCGTTTTTATAGGTGTTTGGAGAGTCCTGGTGGAGAGCTTTAGGCAAGTCTCTGCTTTCCAGCTGCCATCTTGGCTCCACCCCCAATTACAAGACTTTTCAGATAAATAAGGGTAGCTCTAAACAATTGGGCAAATATTAATTGCTCATAAATACACCAAATGAACATAATATAAAGGATGATAGTATCCAAGTTAATTTAATTATTCAATACCATACCCATCAAACTACTGAAGAATTATTTTATAGCACTAAGGAGAAAAAGAAGACAATTCATCTGGAAGACAAAGAGTTCAAGAATATCAAGGGAGTCATAGGAAAATGTGAAGGAAAAAGCATAGTGGTAACAACTTTCAAAGTTTATACAAAACAGTAATTATCAAAATATTGTGGTATTGTAAAATAAAAAGAGTGGTTGATCAGTGAAATAGATTAGGTATACAAGATATATAAGTTAATGGCCACAGTAATCTAATGCTTGATAAACCCAAAGAACCAAACTTTGTGTGCAAGAACTCACTATTAAAAAAAAGCTGCTGGGAAAACTCTGAAGTCGTCTGGCAGAAACCAGGCACATATAAACATCTCACACTGTATAGTCAGATAAAAAAAATATGGGTGCATAATTTAAGCACAAAAATTGATATAAGCAAATTAAAGAAGCATAGAAGAAATTACTTTTTAGATCTATGGAAAAGTCAAGGTTGTATGACCAAACTAGAGATAGAGAGGATCACAGAAAGTAAAATGGGTGATTTGGGTTACATGAAATTTAAAGTTTCTGGGTAAATAAAACTAATTCAGCCAAAATTTGATGGAAAGTGGAGAACTGGTGAGAGGGAGGAATTTATAGTTAGTTCATTGACAAAGGTCTCATTTCTAAAATATATACAGAAATCAACGAAATTCATAAAAATAAGAGCATTACACTATTGATAAAAGGTCAAAGCATATGAAGAGCCAATTTTTGTAAGAAGAAATTGAAGCTATCAATAGTCATATGAAAACATAGTCTATTGATTAGAGAAGTTCAAACTGCAACACCTCTGGGGTACCATCTCACTCCAATCAGATTGACTAATCTGAAAGGAAAAAAAATGACAAATGCTGGAGGCATTGTGAAAAAGGAGAGGTACACTAGAGCACTGTTGGTGGAGTTATGAACTAATCCAACCATACTAGAGAACAATTGGCAACTATGCCCAAAGGACAATAAAACTATAAACCCTTTGACACAGGTGTATAACTATTTATATCCCAAAGAGATCAAAGAACAAGGAAAAAACCATATGTACAAAAATATTCATAGCAGAGATTTTGTGATGGCAAAAAATGTCAAACAGAAAAGATACCTATAGGATGGCTGGAAAAATTGTGGTATGATTGTAATGCAATACTAATATAAGGGAAGATTCTCAACTGAGAGAGTGAAAAGAGTGGGAGCAATGGGAGGGTTGAGGAGGGATGAAAATGTTAGGAAGAGTCATTATGTAGAATGGTATCATTAGTGCCCTTAGCCTCATATATAAGTAGTGTCAGAGGTGGACTTTGAATCCAGGTCTTCCTGACTCTGAATGTAGCACCATGTCCTCTGTCTGATATGTCCTAAAATTTAGTCACTGCTAAGGACTTAAAAGCATCTACAAATATTCATGAAAATAATTACACATTTTTGTATTGACCCTTGGATAGATAACCTATAGGATAACACATTAAATGAGTCAAAGTTTATAGAATTTAAAGCTGGAAGGGTTCTCTGTTGGCATACAGTTTAAATCCTCATTTTTAACTTGGAAACTCTAACAAAATCTCTACCAAAAACTCTAACACTTCTTAGCTGTAGGGCTTGTGCCAAGTCACTTAATGTATATAACTGTCAATTCTTTCAGCTGTAAAATATAGACAAGAATGCCTAAAGTATGTCCAAGCTACTGACATAGTTACTGTAGGAATCATGCAGGGTTGTGCGAATTTATGTTACAGACCCAGAGTCACTAATCTAAGCAAGACACAAAAGCAGGATTCAAACCCTGATCCTTTCTCTCAAATCAGTTTTCTCTCTAAACTGTCTCAACTGACCACTTTAAGTAACCTTTTCCCTTATTAAAAAAATAAGTATTGACCTTTCACGGAAGAACTCCTTTGGATCTGACCAGTATTCTGGGTCACAATGAAGGACAAAGGATGAGGGCACTATGCCTTTAGGAATCCTCAGTCCATTGATTCCAACAGTCTTCTTACCAACCCTTTCAATCCTGAGAGCTATGGGAAACAGCCTGAAATTTTCATTTATCATCATATATAGGTACTGCATCTGTACCAAGGCATCATATGTTATTGCTTCCTGGGAAGGGAACACACTATTCTAAGTATTAAGTTGTAAGTACTAAGGTGGCATATCACATCTACTTTTACTCACTTGGTCTTAGAATGAGTCTATACTAACTCCATTGTATATATGGTTACCAGATGTTACTGAAATACCTTCTGGAGGAAAGTTACAAATAAATTTTTATTATTGAACTTACAGAAAGTAGAGGGTCACTATAGTTGTCAATGTGCTAACAAAATGACTCAAAAATTTTGATATCTGTCAATGTGAGATTTGCTTTTACATAATTTTTTTTCATAAAATTAACCTTTTTGAGCCTGTGACAAAACTCTTGAACCTCAATAGAAGGAAATTGTGCTGACTATTTTTCTTCTGTTCTCCTGGTTTGTCTCTTGGACGAAACCAGGCCAAACATGAAATGTAGGGTGGAATAATAGACAAAATTTAGCTCAATCAAATTATAGTATTAATGTGATTGAAGATCTTCCCCACCCATTCAATAGGGCTCAGGTGGGCCTAGTGGGAAAGCTTGATTATATCTTTGTTAGCAGTCTTAAAGCCTCTACTTACTAGGTGCTAAGACAATGTGATCATGAAGCCCCCAGGACCCTAAGGAGAGACCTAAGACCAAAGCAAATGATAAGTGCACTGAGTCCTAGTCAGTCATGAATTCAGTGAGAGACCTGAGTTCTAGCAAATCAGATACCAGCTAAGATAGTATAAAAGAAGAATAGAGTTGAAGGGGAGCAGAACTGGAAGTAGGACTAAGTCCAGCAGGACTGAGATCAGCGGGTCTGAGAGTAGCAGAATTCAGAAGTTCCCACTTCTGGATTCAGGTCTTGGAGTGAAACACCTGCCTAATTCACTCCACTCCACATGGCCACACTTGAGTCCCTATGCTCTCCACGGACGCATGGCAGTTGCTTGGATGGATCCCAAGTTTTTCAGATATAAGATAGTGAAATCTGGCAGAATCCAGATTGCATCTACTACCAATCACCTGGTGCTTTGGTAGGCCACTCAGTTTCCAGGTGACATAAGTCAGGATATCTACTAGGTTGGAAACCGCTACTATTGTACAGTCTGGGCTATATTTTACAATCTGGGGAATAATATATTTGAAGGCATTCACACTACTCTGTATCAAATTGAGGTAACTCTCTCCCTCTGGCTGGCGGACTCCTGCAGTGACTATGACAATCTTGGAACCAGCAGTGACAGAGTAACCTTTAGCAGCCACAATTTTAGGAGTTTGAAGAAGTAAGCTTCCATGCTGCAGATCCATCATTTCTCCTTTGAGTTTGTCTTCCAAAACATCAACAAGTTCATCAGCAAGACTCTTTGCAAGTATGCTGATAGCACAGGCCATCCATACCAACTCGTCCAACACCCACAAGAGTAATCTTATTGTTTGGGGTTGCTGCTTCCTCTTCTGCAACTGGTATAATCAGTTTTTCTTTAAGAGTAGCCATTTTGTTCTACCTGAAGAGTAGTTGATTGTCTGTGATGAAATTTGTCTCAAAAAGAGAAAAGTGTCAGCTACATCATTCTCCAGCTGTCAATAAATCATCTTGGTAAAAAAAATTCTAAATTTTGAACACAGGATGTGACTCTTCACCTGTTTCTCTTTACAAGTTCTGAATGAAAATTCTTGCAGGAGTGTTCAAGTTGCAACTTTCATACTCATAAGGGCAAATCTCATGCCAATGCAGTTTCAGGGACCAGCACCAAAGGCCACGAACACATAGAGGTTGATGCTCTCCTTGTTTTCCTTGCTGAACGTGTTTTTTTCAAAATGGCAAGAGAAAGGAGGTAAGTGAAAATAAAGAAGACCCAAGATCAGATAGAATAATGAATCTGAGTTTGGAAGATATGCATCAATCAATAAATCAACATTTATTTAGAGCCTACTAGGTGCCAGGCACTGTATTAAGTGATGTAGTTACATAAAGAACAAAAGGTATTCCTTACCATAAAGGACCTTACAATCTAACAAGAAAGTCAATATGCAAGGAAATCTGTACATGGTAAGCTATATACAGGAAAAATAGTAAATAATGAACAGAGGGAAGGTACTGCAATTAAGAGAAATTAAGGAAAGCTTTCTGTAGAGGGTCAGATTTGAATGGGAACTTAAAGGAAGAGAGGGAAGTCAGTAGTCAGAGCAGAGTATGGTGAACATTCCAGTCCCAGGGAATAGCCAGAGAAGATGCTTGGAGCTGAGATGGAGTGTGCTCTTTGTGGAACTTCCAGGAGGCCAGTGAAACTATATCAAAGTATAGGTGACAGAGAGTAAAGTGGGGAAAGACTGGGAAGGTATTATAGGGCTGAGATATGAAGGTATATGAATGTCAAATAGAGTATTTTGTATTTGCTCCTGGAGACACTAGGGTGCTACTGGATTTTCCTGAGGAAGTGGTTACATGATCATTCTTGCATTTTAGGGACTTTATTTTTATGGCTAAATGGAGAATGAATTGATGTGGGGAGAGACTTGACTCATATAGATGCACCAGCTGGCTATTATAATAATCTGAGTGTAAGGTGATGAGGCCCTACACTAGAATGGGAGCAGCAGCAGGGAAGTAAAGAGGACAATTTTGAAAAATGTCATAAAGGTAAAATTGGTAGTCCTTAACAACAGATTAGATATGAGGAGTGAGAAATAGTGAGTAGTCAAATATAATTCCAAGGCTGTGAATCTGAGAGACTGGGAATATGATATCGTTAGAAATATTAAATGCGGGGAGGACATTTATGGGGAATGATAATAAATTGCTTTGATTGTGTTGAAGTTAAGATATCTATTGCTCATCTAGTTCAAAAGGTCTGAAAGTCAGCTTTTGATAAATGGATAGTTTGGGGCAGGATAGATAGATCTAAATGTCATTGGCAGAAGGGTTGTAATTAAATCCATGGCAATTGATGAGCTCACCAGTTCAGTACCATGAGGGACACCTAGGAATTACTGTCCTGTCCTGTCCTGTCCTGTTCATGATCTTGCTTGCTGGTGTCTGCTTAAAGGAAAGTAAATTTTGATGGATGAAATCTACCAAGTTATCTTGGAGTTTAGTAGCCATATTTCTTTTTCTTTTTTTTTTCTTTTTTATTAATTTATTTATTTTTACTTTTCATCATTCATTTCCACAAGATTTGGAGTTACAAATTTTCTCCCCATCTCTCCCTTCCACCACCCCAAGAAGGCATGTATTCTGATTGCCCCTTTCCCCATTCTGCCCTCCCTTCTATCACCTCACTCCCCCTTATCCTCTTCCCCCTGATTTTCTTGTATGACAAGATAGATTTCTATACCCCATTGTCTGTATATATGATTTCCCAGTTGCATGTAAAGACAATTTTTAACATTTGTTTTTAGGACTTTGAGTTTCAAATTCTTTTCCTTCCCTCCCCATCCACCCTCCTTGATAAGGCAAGCAATTCAGTATAGGTTGTACATGTATCATTAAGCAAAGTCTTCCATAATAGTCATGTTGTGAAAGACTAACTATATTTCCCTCCATCCTATCCAATCCCCCCTTTATTCAATTTTCTCCTTTGACCCTGTCCTTTTTCAAAAGCTTTTGCTTTTGATTACCAAATCCTCCAATCTGCCCTCTCTTCTATCATCCATCCCCCTTATCCCCTCCCCCATTACTTTCCTTTAGGGTAAGACACCCAAATGAAAGTGTATGTTATTCCTTCCTTAAGCCAAATATGATGAGAACAAGATTCACTCATTCCCCTTTACCTGCCCCGTCTTCCCTTCCTTTATAACAGCTTTTTCTTGCCTCTTTTGTGTGAGATCATTTACCTCATTCTATTTCTCCTTTTCTCCTCCCAATATATTTCTCTCTCACCCTCTAATTTTATTTTTTTAGATATCATCCTTTCATATTTAACTCACTGTGTGCCCTCTGTATGTATATATGTATATGTATATAGATGTATATGTAGTATATGTGTGTATATATATGTGTATATATGTGTGTGTGTGTGTGTGTGTGTGTGTGTGTGTGTGTGTGTGTGTGTATTACCTTAAACTAACCTAATATTGAGAAAGGTCTCATGAGTTACAAATATCATCTTTCCATGTAGGAATAGAAACAGTTCAATTTAATTATGTCCCTTATGATTTCTCTTTCCTCCTTAACTTTTCATGCTTCTCTTGATTCTTGCATTTGAAAGTCAAATTTTGTATTCAGCTCTGGTTTTTTCATCAAGAATGGTTGAAAGTCCTCTATTTCATCAAAAATCCATATTTTGTCATGAAGTATTATACTCAGTTTTTCTGGGTAGGTGATTCTTGGTTTTAATATTAACTCCTTTGACCTCTGGAATATCATATTCCAAGACCTTCCATGCTTTAATGTAGAAGCTGCTAGATCTTATGTTATCCTGATTTTGTTTCCACAATACTCAAATTGTTTCTTTCTGGCTGCTGGCAATATTTTCTCCTTAACCTGGGAACTCTGGAATTTGGCTACAATATTCCTAGGAGTTTTCTTTTGGGTATCATTTTCAAGAGGCAATTGGTGGATTCTTTTAAGTTCTATTTTATCCACTGGTTCTAGAATATCAGGGCAGTTTTCCTTGATGATTTCTTGAAAGATGATGTCTAGGTTCTTTTTTTGAGATTTTTTATTTTTAATTTACAACACTCAGTTCTACATAATTTTGAGTTCCAGATTTTGTTCCCTCACTGCCCCACTCCCTCACCAAGAAAGCATGGAATCTGATACATCTTCTACATATAACTTCACATTGAACTTATTTATGCAATGGTCAAGTTCTAAAGAAGAAAGTGACCAATGGAATGAATCATGAGAAAGAACAAACAGAACCAAAAAAAAAAACCCCAAAACAAAAACAAAAGAGAAAAAACAAAGGGAAAAAATGGGAGCACAAAGTGTGCCTCAATCTGCATTCGGACTCCATAGTTCTTTCTCAGGATGTAGATAGTATTCTCCATCCTGGGTCCTTTGGAGTTGTCTTTGCACCTTGTATTGCTGAGAACAGCAAGGTGTATCAGGGTTAGTCATCACACAATGCATATATCTGTGGTTGTGTATAATGTTCTCCTGGTTCTCCCCTCACTTGTCATTATATCATGTAGGTTTTTCCAGGTTATTAAGAAATCCATATCATCCTCATTTCCTATAGCACAATAGCATTCCATTACCTTCGTATACCACAACTTGTTCAGCCATTCCCCAATTGATGGGAATCCCATTCATTTCCAATACTTTGCTACTACAAAAACGGCCACTATAAATATTGTTGTATATATGGGTCCTTTTTCCCACTTGTGTGATCTCTTTGGGATACAACCCTAGAAGTGGGTCAAAGGGTATGAGCATTTTTATAGCCCTTTGGGTATAGTTCCCAATTGTTCTCCAGAATGGCTGGATCAGTTCACAACTCCACCAGCAATGTAACAATGTTCCAATTTTCCCACCTCCTCTCCAGCATTTATCATTTTCCTGTTTTGTCATTTTAGCGAATCTGACAGGAGAGATGTGGTACCTAAGAGTGTTTTGATTTGCATTTCTCTAATCAGTAGTGATTTCGAGCATTTTTTTCATATGCCTGTAGATATCTTTAATTTCTTCCTCTGAAAACTGCCTGTTCATATCCTTTGACCATTGATCAATTGGGGAATGACTTGTATTTCTATAAATTTGGCTCAGTTTCCTGCATATTTTAGAGATGAAACCTTAATCAGAGAAACTAGTTGTACAGATTTTCTTCCAATTTTCTGTGTCCCTCCTAATCTTAGTTGCATTAGCTTTTGTATACAAAAGCATTTTCATTTAATGTAATCAAAATTATCCATTTTACATTTTGTAATGCTTCCTATCTCTTGTTGTGTCATGAATTCTTTTCTTTTCCATAAATCTGAGAGGTAAACTATTCCTTGCTCTCCCAAATTGCTTATAATGTCAGCCTTTATTCCTAAATTATGAACCCATTTTGACTTTATTTTGGTATATGGTGTAAAATATTGGTCTATGCCCAGTTTCTGCCCTACTATTTTCCAATTTTCCCAGCAGTTTTTGTGAAATAGTGAATTCTTAGCCCAGAAGCTAGATTCTTTGGCTTTATCAGAGTAGATTGCTATAGTTGTTGACTTCTGTGTCTTGTATACTTATCCTATTCCACTGATCCACGACTCTGTTTCTTAGCCAGTACCAGGTAGTTTTGATGCCTGCTGCTGGATAGTACAGTTTAATGTCTGGTGTGGCTAGGCCACCTTCTCTAGCATTTCTTTTCATTAATACCCTAGATATTCTAGATGTCTTGTTTTTCCAGATGAATTTTGGTATTATTTTGTCCAGCTCTGTAAAGCAATTTTCTAGTACTTCAATTTGTATGCCACAGAATAGATAGATTAATTTAGGCGAAATTCTCATTTTTATTATATTAGCTCAGCCTAACCACAAGCAACCGATATTTTTCCATTTATTTTGATCTGACTTTATTTGCGTGAAAAGTATTTCATACTTATGTTCATATAGGCCCTGGGTTTGTCTTGGCAGATAGACTCCCATATATTTTATAGTGTCTACAGTAATTTTGAATGGAATTTCTCTATCTCTTGCTGTTGGGCTTTGTTAGTAATATATAGGAATGCTGAGGATTTATTTGGGTTTATTTTATATCCTGCAAGTTTGCTAAAGTTGTTTATTATTTCAAGTAGTTTTTTACTTGATTCTTTAGGATTCTCTAAGTAAATCAACATATCATCTTCAAAAAATGATAATTTAGTTTCTTCTTTGCC
Organism: Phalanger gymnotis; assembly: GCA_028646595.1. Taxonomy (NCBI): domain Eukaryota; kingdom Metazoa; phylum Chordata; class Mammalia; order Diprotodontia; family Phalangeridae; genus Phalanger; species Phalanger gymnotis. Next base: position 10,866 of record JAQQSZ010010997.1, read on the forward strand.
TATTCTAATTCCTTCAATTTCTTTTTCTTGTCTTATTGCTACAGCTAACATTTCTAGTACCAAATTTAACAGTAGGGGTGATAATGAACATTCTTGTTTCACCCCTGATCTTATCGGGAATGCATCTAGCTCATCTCCATTACAAATAATGCTTGTTGATGGTTTTAGGTAGATACTATTTACAATTTTAAGGAAGGCTCCCTTTATTCCTATTCTTTCTAGTATTTTTATTAGGAATGTGTGTTGTATTTTGTGAAAGGCTTTTTCTGCATCTATTGAGATGATCATTTGGTTTCTGCTAGTTTTGTTGTTGAAATGATCAATTATGCTGATAGCTTTCCTAATATTGAACCAGCCTGGCATTTCTGGAATAAATATCCAACCTGGTCATAATGTATTATTTTCATGATAAGTTCATAGGAATTTTTTCTTTTTGGCTGCTTGCAGTATTTTCTCCTTGACTTTGTAATTCTGAAATTTGGCTATGATATTTCTTGGTGTTATCAATTTGGGATCTCTTTCAGGGGGTGATTGGTGGATTCTTTCAATGACTATATTGCCCTCTGGTTCTAGGACCTCTGAGAAGTTATCTTTGATAATTTCTTCGAAGATAATGTCAAGGTTCTTCTTTTCATCTTGGATTTCCGGTAGACCAATAGTTCTTAAATTGTCTCTCCTGGATCTATTTTCCAGGTCAGTTGTTTTTCCAATCAGATATTTCACATTTTCTTCTATTTTTTCATTATGTACATTTTGTTTTGCTATTTCTTGATACCTCATAGAGTCATTTACTTCCACTTGCTCAATTCTAATTTTTAATGAGTTATTGTCTTCACTTTGCTTTGGAGTATCCTTTTCCAGTTGGTTGATTTTACCTCTCAAGAGGTCATTTTCTCTATTTAGATTCTGAATCTCCTCAGTCATTTCACCAACCTTATTTTTTAAGGACTTGAATTCATCAGTGGTTTTTTTTTTTCATTTTTTCCATTTTTTTCTTTTACCTCCATAATTTGGTTTTTAAAATCCTCCTTTAGCTCTTCCAGTACTGCTTTTGGGGTTTGACACCAGTTCACATTCCATTTTGAGGTATCAGATGTGGGTATAGTGTCAATGTTATCCTCTTCCAAATTGGTATTTTAATCATAAAAAGAATCAATGGTCCTCGGTTTTTTCATTTTCTTCTTCATGTTAGTTAGCTTTTTCCTGACTTTACAGTGACTTTCTGCTTTTGGAGCCGAGGGCTCTCTGTCCCAGGTTTCTTGTTTTGGGGATTGTGAGTCTAGTTTCTGTCTCTCTGTATTAAAGCTTTCAGTTTTCTGAGGTGTGGGGGCTGGTTCTGTCTCCCTGAAGTCTCCTCTTCCCCTGGGGCTGCTCTCCAGCACTTCTGCTCTTCAGCAATGGTCTCAGCTGTTTGTTGTCTGTGCTGGTGTCTGGCACTTCCCCTGGCTGTGCAAAAGTATGTCTGGGCTCCTGGTGTTGACCCCTGCTAGATCTGCC
>JAQQSZ010010998.1:0-12362 GCA_028646595.1 Phalanger gymnotis
GTTAGGAGGAAGCAAAATATAGTTAGTCTTTCACAACATGAGTATTGTGGAAGGGTTATACATAATGATACGCATGTAGCCTATGTTGAATTGCTTGACTTCTTAGGGAGGGTGGGTGGGAAGAGAAGAGGGGAGAGAATTTGGAACTCAAAGTTTTAAAAACAGATGTTCAAAAACAAAAAAAAAGTTTTTGCATGCAACTGGAAAATAAGATACACAGGCAATGGAGCGTAGAAATTTATCTTGCCCTACAAGAAAGGAAGGGGAAGGGGGATGGGAGGGGAGTGGGGTGATCGAGGGTAGGGCTGACTGGGGAACAGGGCAACCAGAATATATGCCATCTTGGAGTTGGGGGGAGGGTAGAGATGGGGAGAAAATTTGTAATTCAAACTCCTGTGAAAATCAATGATGAAAACTAAATATATTAAATAAAAAATTTTCTTAAAAAAAATAAAATTGCATTAAAAAAAACATTTATAGAAAGTACATAAAGTAGTTATCTTTGAGAGTGTGTGCTGTTTTGGATAGCTGTTGTTCTTCATCTTTCTGTCTGTAAGAGGACCAATGACATCATGAGGGTAATATCTTGACTTGCCTGTGAATTGGATTTAAATGAAACAGAGCTGCTCAAAGTTGTCAGCTTCATTCTCTCCTCCAGAATCATTGAAGTCCGGTGGCAAGACAAAAGGCAAATCCCTAGGATGTTGTGGATGAGCTTGGCTTTTCTAAATTAAGATTTTTCCCAGGCTTCAGTTTGTCTGAAGCAACACCCATTCGATGACTGAGGGCTAAAGTAAGAATTGAGACAAGAGACAGCCTAATTTACCAACACAGAAATGTTCATCTGAGGGATTAAAGTTGTGCAAATCTACCCCTCCTATTTCTGATCAACCATGCATAGTACAGAGGAAGGAACTCTGACTCTGGAGAGGACGAGGGTTCAAATCTCACCTTTCATTCTTACTACTTATGTGACATTGGGCAAATCATTTAACCTTCCTGGGCCTCAGTTTCCTTATCTGTAAAATGAAGGGAGTGGACTAGATGGTCTCTGAGGTTTCTTCTGCCTGCAGACCTATAATCCTAATACAGGTCTTTATAATGGTAATTAAGGTGGGACTTTTTCCTTTGACCTTTAATAATTCTGGCCTTTGTTTGAATGGGGCAGATAAAGTGGGATGTTTTTGTATTTCTCAGTACTGAGACAATTGGGAGCCATTGATTTGTATCTGATGTGAAATTGGGGGTGGGGAACTTCTCCACACCCAGCCTGGGTGAGGTGAACAGGATATGTAAGGGCAAAGGTTAGCATTGTCACTTGGAGCTCTGAGCCACAGCAGGAGTGGCATGTGACTCTGGGCCAGCCATTCTAATGAGCTCCCTAACTGTACACCCAGATGTTGAAAACTATGAATCGTATTTGGTCTGTAATTCAAGGTGCTGGCTTTTTCCCCTGAACTAGGTAGATGTTATTTGCATGCTGGATTAAAGTAAGATTGTTAACCCCTTAGCATTGTTTTCCTTAAGTAAAGCAGATCAAAAGGACCTGTGTTGGCAGCTTTCTGGGTGCTGGTTGTTGGTGGATCTTACATCCCCACAGAAGCTGCTAGCTGGATTGTTGATACAGTCTTCCATCAGCTCCAGGGGTGATAAAAACTTCTGGCTGCTTCTATCAGGCCAGACGTATAACTCAGCACTGATAGACCTTGGTGCTCTGAGATGTTGAAGCAATGCCCTTCTTGGCCACTGAACAGGGAAAAGGAATGACTCTATATCTTGCTGTCACTTTTCCTCTTCTCTTTCTAGCTCTAGTTTGGCTCAGGATTGTTTTGAGCCATTCACTGTGAGGAGTGACAGAAAAACTCACCTAATCTCTATAGCACCACGGAGCTGCTACAGCTGCTATGAATATGCCAGTGTATTTCTGAATTACAAAATATAACAGACTTTCTCTGTGGAAGGTGAAACCAAAATATTTATTCAAACACCAGGAAGCCAAATCCATCCTAGCAACAAAGAAATCTATGCACGTTATCAACGTACGAGGCACCAACATCCCCAAGCCTTCCCTCTGTTAGGGCCTTCCCAAATCACTCCCTTTCTCACTCACCCTAGCTGCTGCTCTCTGTCTCTCTCTCCCAGCTCTGACTGCTCTGTCTCACTTCCTCTCAGCTCTGCTCCAACCTCCCGGCTCCACCCTTTCGGCAAGCTCCTCCCACCACAGGCTCATGTGACTCAGACTTCCATGTGACTCAAACAAATGTGACTCAGGCAGGTCACATGGGCCTATTAATGGATGGGAAGATCTTAAAATTGTATTAACATTACAATCTCCCAGCCACCCATGAGCACATGGAAGCGAAAGCCATGTCCATCCTAAGTGAACATAATCCTAAATTTGGAGCTACCTCTTCAGTGTTTGTCTTTTTCTGATCTCAAATGATTAATTATTGATCCCAAATGGACTCATTTAGCCTTGGAGGCCATCTTGTAAGTCTGAAAAAGTCAGCAGTACTAGGGTCTTTTGCCAGAACTAACTGACAAGTCTCTATCAGCTCTTCTAGCACTCGTGGAGCAAATGACCACCAACAGAAAGTGGTCTCAAGTCCTCACCCAGTGTGCTAGAAGACATCTATGAGGAGGACAGTGCAAAGCCAAAGTAAAATGTAAAATGCCTATTCATCAGTCATAAAAAATATCTAATATTTAGATGAGGTTTAAATATAGCCTTCTCAGGAGAATATAACAGAAAGTATTACTGCCACTTGTTCGATTCTATGAAATGAACCCTTGTGAGTGTTTTGTTGAGTATTTCTTTTGTGTGATGGGAATATCTATCCCAAATGCATGTTTTACATTGGGTAATTTTTTATTTCCCCTTCTTGGGAAAACTGTAGAAGTGAGCCAAAACATAAACTTCAAGTAATTATCAAGATACCAGACTAAATGGGGGGGGAGGGGAGAGTTTAACCTTTCTCATTAAAAGCCAATCCCTCCCACACTCATTTAGTCCAGGACCAAACCCTCTCTTGTGACCATGTGCATGGGTCATGTGCTAGTGAGAGCACCCACATCTCTTAGTGAAGAGCAAAAGAAAAATTGCCCTAAGACCTGAAGGTTCAAAAAAAATATTAATCATCAGGCACTAGAGATTTTTTTTAAAGGTCAAAATTTTACATCGACTTGACTATAGACAAGTAATTAAGCTAGATTATTTCATTATATGAAACTATTCCTTGGTCAAAGGCATATTCTTATCCTAATATTAAACTCCTAAACCCAATACTTCTAACCTCTTTCCTGTGTTTTATGTGCCCTCTCCTGTGCATTAAGTAGTGCTAATAACCTAGTTTTCAGTCATTTCCAGGTGTCAGGTGAGAAATTTAAACTGGTACAGCAAAGATGCTAAAAAAAAAATCTGCTTCCTCAAGAGCAATCAGTGCAGCAGGTAACCAGGCTGGGATTCAGATGTAAAATGTCTATTCTGAATTTTATTCATGAACAGTTTGCTCTGCCTGTCTAAATGCAATCTAATTCTAGGCCTGGTGGTTTCTTTGACAAATTTGCATTTTTAGTAAATCACATCGCCCTCACTCTTAATTTTTTCCTGCATATTTTTCTCATATTTTAATTACCTGCTGATCTACTAACTACTGTGACAGCTTTTCCCCCCTCATTTACTGATAGAAACTATCTCTATTCCCATTCCCAACCCCTATTTTTCCTTTCTTAATGCTCAACTAATTAGCAGTCAAGCAGCTTTTTATGTACATTCTTTGGTTAAAAGAAATCTCACTCTGATGAGGAATTCAAAGAAATAACTACTGACTCTAGAAAATTATTTTCTCCCTATACGCTATCTTCTCAACAATCAGACACTCTCACCAGAACTAGGTGAATATGGATAATGACTCCTTTAGTAGCCTAGGAGACTTGGCATAATCAATGCAATTTTTAAAAAATGTTTTAAGAGCCTACTCTGTGCAAGGCACCAGGCTAGGCACTGGAGATACAGACAAAAACCAAACAACCCTTGCCCTCCAGGAGCTTACATTCTACTGGCAAAGGAGGAAAGAGTTATAGAATGTTGAAAATAACTCCAGCAGCCCAGGAAAATTGGATTACAGGTGATGTAGTCTGGTTTTTCCTTTTCAAGCAAAGTACTGGATGTTAGCTTATCCCTTATTCTAAGAAAGAGTTCAAAGACTTTACCAGGCTTCCAAGGTATCTATGACACAAAAAGAGATTACAAAACCCTGCCTTAAGAGTAGAGGTTATCAAGACACTTCAGAAAGGTTTCTGTGACCACACTTCAGTAGATAATCAAAAGCATATAGAAAGCATCTACTGTGTGCCATTGTGCTATGTTGGGCCCTCAAGATACAAATACAATGAATGAAACAATACTCAAAGAAAAAGAGTTTAGCAACATAGTATAATGAAATACAAATTGCAACAGAAGGTCCAGAGACTTGGGTTTGAATACTGAGTCTGCCATTAATGAACTATGAGACTTTGAACAAATCATTTAACCCAGAGGAGAAAGTAAGTCTGGTGACTTAGCACAGGCCCTCCCTCACTTAAATCCAATTTACTTTCAGGGACAAACGAAGGACAAACAACAACCTGTTAGTAGCATGAGCTGCCCCAATGAAGACCCTTCCTTTCACTTCCCTCCTTTCCCCTCCCCTCCACTCCCCTCCACTCCCCTTCACTCCACTCCACTCCCCTCCCATTCCCTTCCCTTCCCTTCTACTCATCTTTCAATAAGGGAGTTAGACTAAAAGATTTTTATGGTCCTTTCATCTCTATAAATTTATGAATCCCTAGTATCCGCCAGCTTGTAAATAGAACTTCAGTAACACTTGAAAATTAGCTTTGACCACAAGAGAAACACAGTAATCCTTAACTGATTCCAAGGAATTACCCATTCAGTTTCAGATTTGGAAATGGCTTACCTTAGACAGGCATGAAGATGATGGGCAAAAGTAATTGTCAGAATATAAACCTAAGGGGACTGGGCAAAACTTCAGGCTTGTACTCTTTCTTTTACATCCTATGTTTTTATGAGTGTGTGAAATAGAAAGAGATGATAGAGACCTTGTTATAGTTGACCATTATAGAGGAGCTACAGCCTGCTAAACTTTGTTTGCTGATCAAAATAAAAACAAAACAACAATAGCAAAAATAAAAACCACAACTCTTAAAAGTTCAGTAAAAGCCTTCCTCCAATATTCTCAATGCATGTGAAGATTCTCTTCATGAAAAGATTCTTTAAACAGGTATTTCATATTCTGGTCTTTCAAAAGCTTTGAGTACTGAAGGGGTCATTTTAAAAATAAGAAGCCATGATTTAGACTTGTCATTAATGCTGAGAATGGTCTTCCAGATTTGAATATCCTGGTTTTCTCTGACTTTAAAAAGAAAAAGAAAATCCCTCCATAGGGTATCTTTCATCTTATAATTAGAAGGATATCCTCTGGCATTATCCTTCTGTGTCTGATGGTTCAATTCAGGAGGCATGCACAGGCATACATTATAAACAAGGAAATTTAGATTAAAGTATGTCATCAAAGAAACATATGAGCCAAAAATATAATGCCAATCACATAGGCAATAAGCATTTATTAAGCACCTACTATGTGCCAGACACCGTGTTAAGCGCTAGGGTAACAGAGAAAGGTAGAAAACAGTCTCTGGTCTCACGGAGCTTTCAGTCAAATGGAAGAGACAACGTGCAAACAACTATGTACAAATAAATGATATACGGGACACATTTGGAATTAATATACAGAAAGAATGCTCTAGAATTAAGGGGGATCTGGAAAGGCAGAAGGTGGAACTTTGACTAAGGGATAAGTGCCAAGCAGTCCATATGTTCCATTGATTTCCTCATGTTGTCACAAGAAAGAGAAGTTCCCTATACTATTGGATATACTCCTTGTGATACACTCATAGGAAGATAGGGTCAAGAGTGGCAGAGGATAGGCAGGTATGAATGAATTGTTATCTGTTTAATTGGAGCAAATGCCCAAACTAAGGAAATCAGAGAGCATCTAATGGAAATAGTCCTAAAGTAATTTTAGGATGATTTCTTTCATATATTTTGCTCTCCCAAGCTTTGGTCTTTCAAATTATAAAACTGCATTGATATCTTTTTCTACAGTGTTTATTTAGCTGTAATGAGCTGATTTGTGATAACAATTTGACATTAAGGGGGAAATTGATGTTCTCAAACAGAAAATAAAAATAGATTTTAGAATAGAAAAATAGAAATTTAGAATAAGAAATGAAGATCAAATATTTCCTTGCCAGCTAATCTTAACTATGTAACAAAAATGCCTTAATTTTGTTATGTACATATGTAACTAAATATATTTTTGTTGTTGTTCAGCCATTTTTCAGTTGTGTCTGACTCTTCATGACCCCATTTGGGATTTTCTTGGCAGAGATACTGGAGTGGTTTGCCGTTTCCTTCTCCAGATCATTTTACAGATGAGGAAATCGAGGTAAACAGGGTTAAGTGATTTGCCCAGGGTCATCCATCTAGGAAGTGACAGAGGCCAGATTTGAACTCAGGAAGATGAGTCTTCCTGACTCTAGGCTGGGCACTCTATCCACTGCTCCATCTACCTGCCCCAACTTAAATATATTATCGATAAATACATAAATATATATGTAACATTACATGTAAATACACACACACACACACACACATATATATATATAAAACTTTATAAGTCATTTAATGGATTTAGATCATTTGCCACTTTAATGAACAGGAAAACAATAGTGTAAGCAATATTTTATAACAGGAGAAGAAGCACTTCATGTTTAATATAAGAATATTTAGGTGTATGGTTGTAGTGCTGGAAGTTTTCAATTTTTTAAGTAGGATAACAAAAGAAAATCCACACTATGCTCTAACAAATTTTCCCCTCATTATATAACATTTCTGTGGTCTACACTCCATCAAGGATTTAGAATATAAACCTGATTTTCTGAGGACTGACACAAATAATGACTAAACCATGAAAAATGGGCTACTGTCAAGTCCTTAACTTAGAATTGGATAATTAGTTCCAATAAAATTTTTTTAAAAACCTCCCTTTCCAGATGCTTCCTCTAAACCAGATCTTTCAAGCATATTGAAAATGTAGTTTAATTTTTGTGCCATTGGTTATATGGCTCTGTTTTGCCTTTTTATGAATGGAACTTGAGTGAAATGTTATGGGGACACTTTAACTCATTTTATCCCCACAACAATAGTGTGAGGCAGGAAGGGTAGTTATTATGATCTCTTTTTTGTAGATAAGGAAACTGAAGGTCAAATAGAATAAGAGATTGTCTTATGGTTCCATGTTGTCAAATGGAAGAACCAGGCATAGAAATCAGGTGTTCTGACATGATGATGTTTTCTTCTCAAGAAATCCAAGATGAGAAAGTGAATAGAAGACTAAAATTGGATTTAAGGCATGAGTTTGAATCCAGCCTCAAACACTTACTGTCTGCGTGGCCTTGGGAAAGTCATTTACCTTCTCTCAGTTTCAAATTTCTTATTTGAAAAGTGGGGATAATAATTTTACTTTCCTCAAAAGGTTGTTGTGTGAAGTATACAAGACACTACAAGTAAAGGGCTTGGAGTTTGTGTTATTGTTTTGCAAACCTTAAAGACATCTAGCTGACATAGAGCAATGGACTTGGAATTAGGAAGACCTGAGTTAATTCCTACTTAAGATACTTACTAGATATGTGACCCCAGGAAAGTCCTTTGACATCTTTCAGTCTGTTTCCTCATCTGTATAATAGGGATAATAATAACACCTACTCCACAGAGTTGTCAGGATCAAATGAAATATGTTTAAAGTCTATATCAATGCTAGCTATTATTATTCCTACTGCATCAAGATGAAATGGGCATATTAGATAACTTCACTTCTCATTTCCCTGGTAAGTATATTGTCCTAGAAGAAGAAAATAGGAGAACGTTATTATTATTAAGAAGATTCTGGTCATTCCCACCAATATGGAGAGATTGGGGGGAGGGGAAGAGTATGTATAGGAGGGTAGGATACATCAAAATGATACCAGGACCAATGCTTACAAATTCCACATGTAGGATTATGTAAATTAATATTTGTTAGTAGCTTATTAATAATACTATTAATTTATTAATAACATTAATATATTACATGGTTTCTAGGGAACATATTAATATACTATCTAGAACAGAAATCCAGAATGTGTTCTGAAGAGCACATTGATATACTATCTAGAACCAAGTGTAGGGGAGTAAGATTGGGTTGGGGAGAGTTTCAAAGACTTTTTCTGGAGAGTTATATTTTGAACCTTCATGTCATAACTGTATTACTCATCTAATGAGTATTGGAAAAGTATTCATTAAAGTTCCACTTTAAGTGGCCTCAAAAGTATGGAAGCTATATATAAAAACAGTGTGGGGATTTTTGAAGACTTTCATGCATCTGACCATGTCTCTTCCCTGCTTAAAAAGCTTCGATGATTTCTGATTGCCTATAGGATAAAATAAAAAATCTGTTTGGCATTTTAATGCCATCACAATCCAGCTCCAGTCTATCTTTCTGGATATAGTATACATATTACCCCTCTTAATGTACTCTTTGGTCTAGTTAAACTGACCCATTTGTGGCTACAGCATTCCATCTCCTACCTCCATACCTTAACCTGTTCCCCATAGCTAGGGCAGCTAGGTGGCACAATGAACAGAGTGCAGGGCCTAGAGTCAGGAAAAGTTAAGTCCAAATTTGGCCTCAGATTCTTACTAGCTGTCTGATGTTGGGCAAGTCACTTAACCCTGTTTGCCTCAGTTTCCTTATCTGCAAAATGAGTTGGAAGAGGAAATGGCAAACCACCTCAGTATCTTTGTCAAGAAAACCTCAAATGGGGGTCATCAAGAGTTGGACATTACTGAACAACAATGACAACAACATAGCTAGAATGCACATCCATCTCAAATCCATCTTCTAGAATCTCCTAGCTTCTGTTAAAACTCAATTCAGTTGCCACGTCCTCGAGGCCTTCCTTGAACTGATCAACTGCTAACGCCTCTGCCTGACCCCCAAATTACCTTATCTTTACTTATATGTGTATATGTTATTTCCCTCAATAGAATATAACCCTCCGAAAGTCAGGACCTGTTTACGTTTTGTCTTTATCCCACATCCCAGAAAGAAGGGAGCCTTCTTACATGAGGTCCCAGCTTTAGGTTCACACAGAGCTTGGATGCATTCTGAGAGGGGCCGGGCCCCAAAGAGAGGGGAATTAGACTTTTCTAACACTCTTTGTTATAGCCGCTCCTTGGAACAGAATTATGAGGGGAAAAAAATCTCTTTTAAAAAATCATAGATATGAGTTGTTTAGAGCTACACCAGAAAAGGAGAAATAATACTCAATGTACAAAGTAGAGCAACTATTTATTTCCTACAACTCAAAAAATTCTTAAACACAAAAGACTCATACTACTTTAAACAAATAATAAGCCATTACACATATTTTCCTCACTGGAAAGATAAAGATGACTTCATGGTAGTGCCAAACGGATATTTCACATTTTCCTCAAATCTGTACTGTCAGAGCAACTCACAAGTCCCAACCTTCTGGTCAACCAGGCATAACTCTTCAATCCCTTCAGATTCAAGGTGTCCCTTTCAGTGGTCATCTCCTTTGAGAAGGGGCGGGGTATTAAGAAGGCTCTCCCTCTGTGCAATTGGCACCCACTCAGGAAACTAAGAACTCTCAAATTCCTGAGTTACCTGCCAAGCCTTGACATGCCCATCTTTCAGAACTGCTATTTGAAGATCTGTGTTCAGGGAAAGAAACACAAAACGAAGAGGTATACATGGAATCAGGTCTCAAGCACACCTAAGCAAACATATTTTCTCAATACTGTGTGTTTGAGATGAGAGAAGGAGGTAATTTCTCTCTCCACTTCATCTTGCTGGATGTCCAAGAAAGAGCTCATACTGGATCTGTCCCAAGAAAGACTGATCAAAAAGAGATGGCGTGGAGTCTTTCTATAGCTCTTATAACACAACCAGGGGACATGTTTCTCCATAAGAGTTCATCCTCGATGACATTCAGTAGCCAATTTTCTTTGACACAGTCCCCAGTTATGTGACCAATCAACAGTTGCTCAGTTATCTCAGGAAACTAAGATATCTATCCCTCAGCAAAAAGCCAATGTGTATTTCTATCCACATGTGTTTCACAGGATCACCTTTGCTACCTGGATTCATATCCCTAACCTCTATTATACTACCTGGCACATAGTAATCCTTTAATAAATGTTAGTTATTTGATTATTGATCTTTCCACAAATAGACACGATCAATCATGGAAAGGATAACATTTGAATTCACTGACAATCAGTGTACAGGAAGAAAACAGACCAAACTACAAGAAGACATTTCAAAATGTTTCCACATCACCCCTCTATAACTGAATTTACTTTCTTCCTATTGCTGCACAGCTCAAAAACTACACCCCATTTAAGATATCCATTAATAATAGCAACTGCTAATAAGCCAAAATCATATCTTACTATTTGTTTCTTTCTTGATCTTAGGAAAGTGGGTTTCCAAGTGTAATGGTAAGTAAAGTGGGACTTTTTGTTGTCTTGTTTTGGAATGCTTCTCAGCACTAAGGCAATCAAGTGCCTTTGAGTCTTGCCTTTGTTTCAATCAAGAGTCTTTGACTGAATCAGGAGTCTTTGATGACCTGCTTAAGTCATCAGAAGGTTTAGGTCACATGGATTTGAGTCGAATGGTTGTGACGCCCCCTGACCCTGAATAAATGTATACATACTCTGAGATTAGCATTTTCTTGGAGCTCACTCACTGGAAGTGTCATGTGATTTGACCAGATGAGAACCTAGGTAGCCATTGGAGTCCCCCAGCTTTGAAAAACCTAGATGTTGGTGCTTCTCTCTCTGGTAACTAAGTATGTGATGTCTTGGACAGACAGCTAGAAGTCTGTCTGCTGATTTGTTTTATTTTGCTCTGTTTATATAACTTCTGCTTGTAATTTCTGTTTGTGTTTTTCCTCTGAATTAAGTGAATGATATATGTATATTTAATTAAAATGAGATTGTAAACCCCTTAAAGGTGCTTTCCTTAGAAAAGCAGATCAAAGAACCTGTGCTAGCAGCCTTCCTGTGTGCTGGTGCTATTGGATTTTATACAGCCACAGTAGTGGCAAGTAGCATCGTGGTTACACCAAGTGCAGATGTTAACAACTAACACAAAATTTGCAGTTATCATAAACAAATAATTTAAGTCAGATTGGAATCCTTAGCATTTTAAACCCAAGTTCTTTTAAGAGACCAGATGGCAATAAATACTCCCTTGGTGAGCAGTGGGGCAGAATTACTTATGACTTTTCTACCACTGAAAGCCTGCATCTACAAAAGGGAGGACACACATTTCTTATATATGTCCCAGAAGTCACTGATTCAAATATCATTAAAGGAAATATTTACAAACATTTAGAAATGGAAGCAGTACTAATAGCCAGCATGACTTCATTAAGAACAGGTGATATCAGACTAACTAATTTCATTTTTTCATGGTTACTAGGGAATATCATAAATACACAATATCAGGATTTCATCAAAATATTGGACAAAATTTCTCAGTATCCTCTTGAGAGAAATGGCTCTATGATTGTTTCATATGTTTTTCAGTGATTTGAAAATATAGTATACTTGGGGCGGAGCCAAGATGGCGACTGGAAAGCAGTAACTGACGTGAGCTCCCCACCAAGTCCCTCCAAAAACCTATAAAAAAATGGCTCTGAACCAATTCTAGAACTGCAGAACACACAAAGTGGCAGAGGGAAGCAGGGCTCCAGCCCAGGACAGCCTGGATGGTCTCAGCGAGGTAAGATCTGTCCCGAACGGAACTCCCAGCCCCCAGCTGAGGGAGCGGAGCTGAGCCAAGCAGAGCCCAGCGCCCGAGGCGCGGCGCAGCAGACCGCGGACCGACGAGACCAGGAGTGGAGCAGAGAGTGCCCTAGCATGCTGAATTACTGAGCTGTGGCATGTACCAGACTCACAACCCACAAACAGCAAACACAACACAGAAGGTTAGTGGGAAAAGCTGCAGGACTGGACGGAGTTTGCGGTTCGACTACCACCCCTGAGGCAACGGAGGCGGGGCAGCTTTAGAAATTCAGCTGCAGTTGCTTCTGGCCCCAGGCCCACCTGGTGGGAGGAATTAAGTGGCTGATCAGAGCAGGAGTGAAGAGCCTGCTGAAGATTTAAGCCCACTCCAGGTAGGGGGTTCTTGGGGAAGGAGGAGTGCTGGTGAGGCAGCACATCCACCCAA